>VYZT01005384.1:918-12138 GCA_013400735.1 Pomatostomus ruficeps | reverse complement strand
ATTATTATTATTTTTAAAAATTAATATATATTTAGGAATTCTTTCTTCATTCAACTGTACAGCAGCGTTTTGTGCCATGCCCCTCCCTCCCTTCGCCTCCCCGCCGGGGCCAAGTAATGTAGGTAATTGTATATATAGATGTATATGAAAATATATACGTATGTGTGTATATATATTTACATACAAGAAATTCTTGTACAGTAATCACTTCTTGCCCTTTGCTTAATAGAAGGCCGTAATTACCTTTTTTTCTTTTTTACCATAGCTTATAAAAATGCACTCTTATTAGCTCCTGTGAAAATGAAGATGAGTGGCATGTGAACTGTCATGGACAAGTCTTGCAATAAAAGTTAAATAAAGTGACTGGTAGGCAGAATTCATTCTTGTTGTATCTGAGACCCTCTTAGGGTATGGAAGCTATGTCTTACTCCTGAGTAGAGTCTTCTATTATACTACACTAAAATACCTCTGGAGTAAATAAAAAAATATTAAGTGTAAAATTAGTCCAGCAGTTAACTTTATGCACTTTGTTTAGAGAAATGTCTTGATAAGAGGTAGAGTCTGGACTCTAGTGAGCGTGTAAGAGGATCTGACATCTCTGCACAGATACAGTCTGATGGATGAGTTGCAGGGGGGACAACAATAAAGGAGAGGAAGGACACTGCAGGAGGAGGGAAATACACAAGCTTCCCTCCGAAAGTGTCTGGTCCCTGTGAGGAATAATGGGAGTAGGCAACAGCAGAAAAGGGAGCCAGTTGCAGTTTCATTTGCCAGAAAACTTAGTCACCTGCTTATTCAGACACGTTTTCCATGGCAATATGTAACTTCCCTACCCTCTGTATCCCTTGCCTTTTGTCTTTCAAATCATGGTTCTCCTGCAGGCGAACATTAACTAAACATCAGAAATAACCTCCAAGTCATCTTCTTTCTGCTTGGCTGTAGTTATATTTGGAAGCTCTTTGAAAAGGCCTTTTTTTCCCCTTTCTACCTCTTTGGGAACAGATCAGCTGTACAGGCTTAGGAGCTAGTCAGTGGTTCTGCAGCTTATTGGGCATTGAGAAGCCAGTGTGACCAAGTATGATCTAAAATGTCTGAACAGACTGGTGTCTGAAGTGATTCTTTTTTTTTTCCCCCTAAATATCAGTTTTTTCAAGTAGTCTGGATAAATACCAGTCAGAGGAAACTGAGGGAAGACCTCATGGCAACCTACATCTTCCTGACAAGGGAAAGTGGTGGTGCAGGACTGATCCCTTCTTTCTGGTGACCAGTGACAGGACTCTAGGGAATGGCCTGAAGTTTTGTTACTGCAGGTATAGGCTGGATATTAGGAAAAGGTTGTTCTCTCAGAGGCTGGTTGGGCACTGGAACAGGCTCCCCAGGGAAGTGGTCACAGCACCGTCTGACAAGAGTTCAAGAAGTGTTTTGACACTGCACTTGGGCATGTGGTGTGATTTTTGGAGCTTCCTGTGTAGGGCCAGTAGGTGGACTCTGATGACCTCTGTGGCTCCCTTCCAGCTCAGGATATTCTATGATACTGTTTTAAATCTTTTCCTGGTGCGTTGATGAATATGCCAGTTCCTCAAGTCTCAAGTGTATAATGTTTGATAGTCGCTAACAGAGTTCTTTCAGTGCAAAAGGCCAAGTGTACTGAGGACTTAAAACTGGTAGAGTTATTGATCTCATTAAAATGTTTATTTTATGAATTTCATGATTTCTGTTAATGGTATGTGTTCCTGCATATGTTGGACCCTGCTCAGTATAAATTATAGAGCTTTATATGAGGTTTAAGGCCAAGTGCAAGGTGCTGTACCTGGGTCAGGGCAGCTCCTGGTATTAACAGAGGCTGGGGAATGAACAGAGCAAAAGAAGCCCAGCAGGGAAGNCAAAAGCAGCCCTGCAGGGAAGGACTTAGGGGCTCTGGTGGGTGAGAGGCTGGACATGGCCCAGCCATGAGCACTCACAGCCCAGAGAGCCAAACGTGTCCTGGGCTGCATCCAAAGCAGCGTGGGCAGCTGGGCTTGAGAGAGGATTCTGCCCCTCTGCTCTGCTCTGGTGAGACCCACCTGGAACACTGCATCCAGCTCTGGGGTCCTCAGCACAGGAGAGACAGGGACCTACAGGAGCAAGTCCAGAGGAGGGCTGTGAATATAATTAGAGGGATGGAGCACCTCCCTATGAGGAAGGGCTGAGAGAAATTCAGTCTGGAAAAGGGAGGGCTTAAGGCTTACCTTATTGTGGTCTTCCAGTTCCTGAAGGAAACCTACAAGAAAGATTGAGAGAGACTGTTTACAGGAACATGTAGTGACAGGGCAAGGGGAAATGGCGTCAAACTGAGACTAGATTTCGATTAGATGTTAAAAAGAAATTCTTAACTGGGAGGGTAATGAGTCACTGGAATAGTTGTCCAGAGAAGCTGTGGATGCCTCATCCCTGGCAGTGTTCAAGGCCAGGTTGGATGGGGCTCTGAGCAACCTGGTCTAGTGAAAGATGTTCCTGCCCATTGCAAAGGAGTTGGAAGCAGATGATCTCTAAGGTTCCTTCCAATCCAAGCCATTTTTTGTATTCTATCCTATGGTTGTGGTGGTGGTACAGGGTGATTTCAGGCTTGCCTGTGAAGCTAGAAATGGAAAGAACCAGATGGGAGAAGTATAGTAAGTCTTGGAAATGCTGATGAGGCCTAGGGGGGCATACACAGCAGGTGGGCTTCTTGCGGCCTTTGATACTTCAATCTTAAATACATTTTTAGTGAAGCTATGTCTAGTTTTGATATTATGTCTTTACATGGAAACACTTCTATTTGTTTGTGATTTTTTTCCTTAAAACTGCCTCTATACAGAACTCTAAATTCTACAAACTGGCTTTGGGAAAAATTGTACATGATACTTCAGAATAAGCTGTTTCTGATAAACTGTGGACTTAACGAGTGAATCACTGGGTGAGATTATTTTTAACTGAAGAAAAAATTGTGCTGTGATGAACAGGTCTGAAGTTCATGCCATCACAATATCAAAATAATTACTTTAACATTTGATCAAAAATTGTTACTCAATTTCCTCTTTTGGAATGAGTTTTCAGTTCAATTGCTTTGGAACCTGCAGTTCAGTATGTCAATTAGTAATAAATGCTGCTCCTTTGACAAGAGGAATTACACTGCTTGAATGTCTTGAAACTGAAGGGGGAACTGGACAGGAAGGGGCTTCAAAAACCTACCAGTAATAAGTGATCATAAATAAATATATGGCAATATTTATTCTGCAGAATTATAGACAGCATTTTCAATTACAAGGTGGTGCCTGGTATTCTGCTGGTTGCAATGTGATGACTGAACCTTAGCTGAGAATGGTCATCACAATCTTCTGGCTGAGACTTTTGAAGCATCACTTAATCCTTTGTGGGGGAAAAATGTCCTCAGACTGAAATCTCCATATTTTTCATTTTATTTATTTAATATGTGTAATGGTATGATAGTCTAGGCCAGTCTTGGTAAAAGTAGTCTTTCAGGTAAAACACCTGAAAACATGATCATCAGATGTCAAATTTATATATCTAGCCTTCAGTTATTCTTTTGTTTTCAAGTCCACAGTTTTTATTTAATATATTAGAAATCAGTAGAGGAGTTGGTTGTAAGGCATGATCATTTTTGTCAGTGTATGGAAATCTTCTGTCTTCAGTTTCCGTGAGACTGTTCTGCTCTTGAAACTTTTAGTCAATTAAAATGGTATTTTTGATCCTTTTATCATTCTCTTGCCCTCTAACAGAACACTTATTTGTGCTCTTAATTTTGTTGTTGTCTTTCTGACTAGCTTTTTAATTAGCGTGCATTCCTTATTCTAGGATTTTCATCCTTGAATGCTGCTTTTTTATGCTAGTGGGATGATTCTGCTCGCTGTTGTTTCAACAAGTTTCTCCAGTGTTTAATCTTTTCCTCTATTATTATCTGTACTCAGTATCTAGTAAAACTTCTAAGAAGATAGGAAGATATTTTGACTCGAACATTGCAGGACTCAAAGAACTGGCTCTGTGAATGTGTTAGATACATCAATGACAATATAAATTTGAGAGAATAGAATTAATACAAATAACAGGAGACTCGACAAGTCAGAGAGGACAGTTTTGTTTTTGTATAACTGAGCTTCATTTTGTTACCCTTTTGAATTTTTCCTGTACAAAGTCCTTACTAAATGTTTAGTAAAACTTCAGCTCCTCATTTCTATTCCCCCTTTTGAGAAATTTCAAAAATTAAAAGAAAAGCTTTTAAAGTCTCTGTCTTCAGTCTAAGAAATATATTACTTTTTCCTACTTTGCAAGAACTTGGTTTTTTATGCTTTTACTTTGTTTTTAGATGTTTTTTGTATTTCCACTTTTGTTTTTTCTCTTTTCTATCATGAACTACTGTTTGCTTGTTATGCAAGTCTTATGATGCACTTGTAAGCATGGAGAAAGAGTAATTTGCCACTTCTTTTGCTCGGTTTTAAGTTTCAGACATCTGTATGGTCTCTGCAAATACCTCTGTTCTTGAGTGTATAGTGTTTTATGTGGACAGGATGCATGGATTATACGGTTTCATACTTCATAGATACACTTTAAGTAGATAAAGCTTTAGGTTATTTGGGGTTTTTTGTGTTTTCTTTGGGATGTTTTTAATTTTATTTTTTTTACACTTTAGGCATACGCATCAGGATGTGATATTGTGGTACTGGGGACTGACTTTGAAAGATTACAGATAATCCCTGGAGCAAAACATGGAAACATTCAAGTGGGATGTGTGGACTGTTCAATGCAACAGGGGAAGGTACGTAGAGCAGTGTTTCTAAAAATGTTCCAGCAATGTCATGTTAAGCACCCTCTCAGGAATGCGGATACTTGCAAGTTAGGGCAAGAATACTACAATGAATAGTAAAATGACCGATTGATTTCTGTCTTGTTGTAAGCAGCACAGTAAATGTGAAACAGTAACCATAGATATGATAGATTGTTGCAGAAGATAGGTAGCACTGCACAGAAGGCTGTGGATTCAGGGCTACATAGAGGACATGGCAAGAATTTGACTAAAAGATGACTAAGTTGGAGGCAAAAGTCATTTATTCACTGTAGCTTTGCACTACTGGGCATGTCATTGACATGCTTTAACATGTGGCTGGCAGGAGTTGAGTGCTTCCACAAAAATCACGTTCAGATCATCCAGAAAAATTACATCTGTTTCAAGCAATTCATAAAGCCTCTCTTGGATGGGGTTTGCTTTCTTGAATTCTTAGCTTTTCTTTTTGTAGGTAAGTCTCCATCAGAAATGCTGTATTTTAAACAAAACTATGTTTTAAGTCTTTTTAATAGAGCTTTTTTTAAAATCTTCCTGCCAGAGTGAAAAAGAAATAACCAGGTAACTGTCCATTGGGATATCATAGTTAGGTAACACCCCATTGGGATGTCACAGGGATTAAACTATTGACCAAGTCAGTAGGTACTCTGTCTGGATAAATATTTGCACGTTTAAGAGGGTTTTCTAACTCTTTTGTTACTTTAAGCCTGTCCTTGTGAGTAGATAACATCAGCTTTCTGCTCATTACTACAAGCTTTATCAGCTGATGAGAGCTTTGGTTAGATTCTCGTGTCCATCTTGAGGCAAGACCTCTGATGGAAACCAGTTTGTGTTTACATGTGAACTCATGCTGATGAAATCCTCGTCATGCCCTGTTCCTACTTTTTAGCATTTGAGTGATAAACTCTTGCACTGGTAGTGAAGGAACACAAATGAAAATGAGGAAATGTTTTTCTCTGTGTCTCTGGCACATCATAGCCTTAAAGTCTACCTGGGTTACTCCACTGGCTGCTGTTAACTAGAAATTGTTTTTTGAATTCACTGAGCATTTTTTCTCTAAATTTGCAAGGTCATCTCGATTGTACTCATTTAAGTGACAGATTGTCCTTGAATTGTAAATTAACACTCGTGAATATATCACAGTGTAAGGCTTACTAAGCTTCAGAGTTTTTTCATTTCTTAAGTAGACTTATGAGGTCATTTTGAGTCTGCAGGTTGTTATTGTTTGCTGTCAAGAAACTGGATGTGTTTCTAGAGTGCTGAAGTACTAAGCAGTGAATGGCTAGGAATTTGCATGTTGACCAGACTGATCAATGCATTTTCAGGTCATTCTTAAAAGGATGGAATTTCTTCTCAGACCTTCTTCATCAGTACTGACATACAGATTCCTCTTTCGTTTGTCAAAGTGTTGTACAATTCCAACCCTCTCAGTGTGTCTTCGTAGGAGAAGTACTCTAGCTCTCTGACCATTTCTGTGTCCCTTCTTTGGAGCCAACATGTCCATGTCTTCCTGGTGTTGGGGGCACTGAGTGTCTCACTCCAGGTGGTGTCCCACTAGGGTAGGGAAAATCACACCCCTCACCCTACTGGCCACCCTTCTTTTGAAGCAGCCCGGACATGGTTGGCTTTCTGGGCTACAGACACATGCTGCCAGCTCATGTACAGTTTTTTGTCCACCAGTACCCCTAAATCCACATTCACAGGGTTGCTCTCAATCTGTTAATTTTCTTGGCCCATATTGACAGTATTGATTTTGACTGACCCAGGTGCAGAACCTTGCCCTTGGCCTTGTTGAAGGAGATGATGTTCACTTGGTCCCACCTCTCCAGCCCACCAAGGTCCCTCTGGCTGGCATCCCTTCCCTCCAGGCTGTCGCTTGCCCCACACAGCCCGGTGTCATCAGGGAACTCAGGGTGCTCTCGATCCCACCATTATTCTTTTTGGTGGTGTGCAGTTCACTGAGGATGAAGGCTGAGAGGCTGGATCACTATGGAAGCTTGGGGACAGTTTCAGGGGGTAGCAGTTGCTATGGACACTACAAATTGAGCATTTTGGAATGCTAATCTTAATTTGTCTTTAAAACCCACTAAACAATAAAATATGGAAAAGGTGTTCACGTTTGGAGAAAAGGAAAAAAGGAAAAATCCAGTCAATATGAGTTTATAGAAATTTTTTGCTGTTGGGTGTGGAATGGAATTGTTAGAGAATAAAACAGTAAGTGAAGTAGTTAAAGAGAATTAGAGAGGGCAGATATTAGTCGGAGATGCAAAATGCCTGAAGAAAGTTTCCTTGCAAATGTGACAAAATTATTCTTGGCATTTTTGGGTCAGGCTGATGTTTAGGTTGTTAGTAGGATAGAAATGTATTTGATTATCTGTTCTTCTAATGTAGAGGGTTTCTTTTAAAGCTATGGGTCTGTGGATTTTAGGATCTGTATGAATCTCTGTGCTTGTATAGATCTTTGGTATGACGGTTTAGTTTCATTTTTTTCCCAAGCTTTTGTGGTTGATACTGGAATCAAAATATATTTTATAAAGTGAATCTATCTTTCTTTATTATTGTTAAAAAAAGCTGTGAATACTCTCTAAGTCAGAATTTTACAGAAATAGGAAATGGATTATTATTGTGTATCATATCTGTAGATATTCTCCTTTTAACAACCACCATCACTTAAGAATGCAGGATGTTCCTTATTCATGACCTATGCAAACTCCTTAATTTTTGTAAATCTGTAATTCAGAATACTTCTTGGCAACATTGCCATATGACAGTTCTCTCAGGCTCTCTGCGTGAGGTCTTTAACATATATTTGACTTGTTTTGGCTCTTCCTAGAAAGTCTTCTAGGCTTGCTTGTATATAGATACCTTGAGATCAAATACTATTAATTTTGTCTTAATGCAAATTTGAGGTGGATGATAACCTGTGATGAAATAAGACTTTCAAACACCAGTTAAAAGTGACTGTATTGCAACTCTTTTTGAACTGTTTTATGTTAACCTTTAGCAATAGTTTTATTCACAGTTTTCTGCATGGGGTGTTTTGCTTGCATAGTTTGGGTCTTTTGAAAAAAGTTCTTTAAAAGGTAGCCTGTTGTAATGCTAGGGAGATGCACAAGAGTACTCTGAGCATGTATTGGTTCCATGTCTGAGAATGTGAACTCTGCAGACTGTTTTGAGTGTTTACCTAATTTAATATGGAAGGAATATTGCTAATAATATGATTTTTTTAAAAAAAGGTACTTGTCCAGTCTCAGTAATTCATAATAATTAATGAGTAAATAGAGGATTGTATTTTTATTATTGACAAAACTAGCTTCGTGATTTTTGGTAGATGTAATTTTTCTGTTATGTAAAGGAAATGTGGATGTGAGCTTCCAATTAACATACAAACAGGGTTAAAAATAAAATAAACTATTCGCATTTTGTTGTTGTTTGTTCAATAGCTTGTTTCTTCTATTTGTGTTTATATACATATAAATATATATTACTTTAGATTGCAGCTTCTTATGGAAAGGTGATTTGTATCTTTGAGCCAGTTAGCCTCTTGAAGCAGAACAGCAGTCCTCATAATGTAAGTATTTCATCGCTCCTTAATTTATTTGAGCAGTTACAAAGCCTGACTGATTTTATTGGTTTGCTTTAAGGAGCTTTTTGATGTCTTCTTTTAATGCTAGAATAAAGTTGAGACATAAGGTGGTCTTTGGGAAGTGAAAATGGTGGGATAAGGACAGAGGCCTGTAATTTGAAATAGTTTTAAGGAAGATAATGGTTCACTATAATGGTTCATATTACTTATTTATGTAACCCTGCAGTTCATAATCAAAATATTCCAGAAACCAAAAAGATTACATAGCTCCATTCTGCAGTGAGTATAGCCATTAAAATAGGAACCCTCCTGTGTAGCTTTCGTGTTTTGATGTGTTTTACAGTTCTTACTTTAACTTTTGCTTATGAAATTATATGCCCTTGGCCAAATTGTAATAGTTTCAGAAATCTGTGGCTTTTTTAGAGCATCTGACTGAATGATTATACTTCAGTGTTATAGTGATGAGTAAGAACAATATTTATTCTCTTGGGCCTTACTTTTGGTGACAGTGGTTTAGTGATTAACATCCAGAATCTTAATTTCTGAATAACAATATGATTTAGGGCAAGTTACTTAACCACACTTCTTACACAAAGAGGAATATGGCTATAATTAGAAGCATTAGATTCTAATTAAAGTCGGTTTGTTGATATGAGAACTTGGATGGCAATTGCTCAAGGAGCTTCTGTCTCCCTCTTCAGGGGTTTGGTCTCCATTTATATTAACAAATTGCTTATGTGGCCATCTAGTGGCTCTCTTTGTACTAACCAATTCAGTCTTAAGATTCTTGGTGTGCCTGTAAACTTGTGGTATATTATATATTAATTAAATAGCTGGAAATGAACACCTGTGTAGTAATTTACATCACTGGAAAGCAGTGCAATAAAATTATAGTAAGATGCACATTCTTACACTCCTATGAACACTTTGGAAGTACTGCTCTTGTTTTTGGTCTGTCCACCCTGTTTTTGAATCCGTCCTGAATGTTTTTCTATACTGGTGAACAGGACACATAGCTTGAAACTTCAGAGTTGGAGTAGTAACTGAAAACAGTAAAGGAAGCGCTTGCCGCCCATGATTTGCTTTCAAATGTCTATAATTGAAGAAATATTCTGTTACTTCATTCTTTCAGTTAACTTTTATGCAATGATTTCCAGCATATTCTTCAAAGTTATTGTAAGATTGTCTTTATCTTCCATTTACTAGAATGTTCAGGGTCTAAAAACACCACAAACCAGATCCTTATCCACAGCTGCTTCTTACTGTCTTTTGCCAAACTTCTGAAAGACCAAGTTGTCATATTTTAACTTCACATCTATTTAGTGTGATATTTTTGGGGTTGGGGATGACTACTTCAAAAAAAAGTCTGTGAATTAAGAAAGAAACCTGCTGGCTCCTAATATTATTTCCAGAAATGTTTTCAGTTTCTTCTACAATTCAAAACATCAAACCTTTGTGGTCTGTTACGGAAACAAACAAGATAAATGTTTTGTGAACTTAATTCTAAACTTGTTCTAGGGAGTAAAATGGTGATGCAAAAACTAAAGATATTTCACTGTCCTCTTGTATATTAAATTAAAAAAAAAAAAAAGAGGCTGAGGGGAAGCATCACATGTGTGATCTTGACCTTTCCAAACTCCTCTAATTCAGCAATGGTACAGACATCAAACTGTACGTGCATTTAGTTTGTGTCAGTTTTGATATATTTTCTTTGTTCAAAAAATAAAATCTTCATCTTAAAAAAAGCTCTCAAATTCCAGTGACTTTATATACTGACTTTTTTCAATCTAAATTTTTAAAATAAAAAGTTAAAAACCTCTGTAAGTGTGGTCATATTACTGAAAAGCTATTTTGTTTTAACGTCAGAATGAATCAATTTTTGTTATATAACCAGTAACTTACTTTAAACATCCTCATAAAATTTGGAGAACACAGTGAAGATGTACTATTTATATTATAAAAAGAGGAGGGACGAGAATGAAGTGTTTTCATGCTAATGCTTGTAAATACTTAAAATTTCAGGTGTTACATTACCAGTGGCAAAAGAATGCTCAAATCTCACTGGAAGCCACAGCACATAATCTAACATGGGATCCCACAGGTATGAACAGATTAAAAGAAACACTCCTCTATTTGATCCACAACTAATCTTTAAATTTAAATTTTGTCATTCCTTGTGGACAAGAAAAAGGTTTTTTTTCTGTCTTAGCGTGATAGAGAACACCAAAGTTGAGTGAAATTACCTTTTGTCAGTTATTATGGGAGAACTAACATACTAAGTGCATCTGTATGGTCTGACTCGATTATTCTTATCTGAGCAGATAAGAAAACATGGTTTAAATGGTAAATATTTGTTGAGAAAGAGGAGTGGCTACAGTAAACCTAGGCTTTTCTTTCAGAGAATAACTAAAATTTGATTAATTTTCACCGTTTGAACTGCAGATGCTCAAATCTACCCCAAAAAAATCTAGAAAAGGTGTGTGTACCAGTTTTTTTCTGCACTTTCAGCTTTGCAGAACTTTTTTTTCTCTCTTCACAAAAGTCTTTATTTTGCTACTTGTTTTGTAGTTAGATTTTCATAAATATTTGTTCCAGGTACTCGTCTTCTGACTGGTTCCAATTGTCTTCAACTTTGGTCCAATGTTCCTTTGGAAAACCCTCCTGACAGTGACAATACTGAAGGAACAGATGTTGGACTTGGAGAGTGGAGATGTATCTGGCAATGCAAGTAAGAAACCCATTTGAAGACAAGTAATTCCCTTTTCCTTACTGGTTCATACTTTTGAGATTAAATACTTAGTGTAGTTGAGTGAAATGC
>VYZT01005383.1:1865-19060 GCA_013400735.1 Pomatostomus ruficeps | reverse complement strand
TCCTTCTTTCCTCCTTTCCTTCCGCAAAACCTGTCCAGCTCCCGCAGGGCACGGAGCCCTTTCCGGCTGCTTTTTTCCAAAAAAAAATAATATAAAAAATCTCCGATGAAAATTCCGGATTGTCCCTGCGGCGGCTCGGCCGCTCCTGGCTGTAAATAATTTGAATTTCTGTGTTTTCCCGCTGCTTTTCCCTTTATTTAATTGTTTAATTCCGTTTCCCAGGCCACTGACGCCCGCCGAGCTTTCCCCTGCTGGGACGAGCCGGCCATCAAAGCCACGTTCGACATTTCTCTGGTGGTGCCCAAAGACAGAGTCGCTTTGTCAAATATGGTGAGTGCCCGGAAATCCTCTAATTGCGGCTCTGATAATGCCCTTGGTCATTAATTAACCTGCCTGGGCGGCGGAGCTGGGAGTGCAACCTGCAAACAGCCAAAAATGGGGAAATTTATAAAATTTATAAAATAAATTCAAAAATCTGATGGAGATCACAGCACAGAACCCGAGCAGGCTGGGCAAACCTGGGGTTTAAAAAAAAAATTAAAATAAAAATGAATCCTGGGTTATTTACTCGATTAGGGGCTGGGAAAAACCCTTTTTTTGGGATACCCAGGGAATTCTCCTCTCGGGATTTCTCTCCAGACCTGGGAGAAAGCGTGGAAGTGCCTCTGTCACAAATCAAATCAAATTAATATTTTGAGTTTGCCGGGATTTTAGGGGCTGCTGCTGGAGAAGANGGAGGTGCCTCTGTCACAAATCAAATCAAATTAATATTTTGAGTTTGCCGGGATTTTAGGGGCTGCTGCTGGAGCAGAGTCGGTTTAAAAATGGGATTTATCTATTTATTTATTTATTTATTGGTTTAAAAATGGGATTTATTTATCTATTTATTTATTTATTGGTTTAAAAATGGGATTGATTTATTTATTTATTTATTTATTTATTCATTTATTTATTTATAAATGGATAAATCCCGGCCTGGCCCTGCTGGGAGGTTTTTTTGTTCAGATTGGGAGTTTCGATGTGAAATCCTGAGCTGGGAGTTCACGTCTGTGAGGCAGCAGGAGTGAAATCCACAGAGAAATTTCATTTAGTGCCAAAAACTTGGATTTTTGGAGCTTCTGTCACCAAATCATTTCAGCTTTTCGTGGTGATTGAACCCTGCTCTTCCTAAAGGAAAAGGGTTCTTGAATCCAAACGTTCCACAGGCTCGTGTTGTGGAAAATGAGATTTTGGGTAGGAAAACCCAGATTTTGGAGCCCCAGAGCCGCTCTGGTCCGGCTTTTGGGGCTGCTTCAATCGAGACTTCCACTGGGGCCGATTGGAAGTTCTGGTTTGAAATTGAGGTTGGAATTTCTCCTGAGATCCTGATCGGGGGTTTCGATGTGAAATCCTGAATTGGGGTTCACGTCTGTGAGGCAGCAGGAGTGAAATCCGTAAAGAAACTTCATTTAGTGCCAAAAACCTGGATTTTTGGAACTTCCGATGACCAACAGCTCCGGGTTCTCCCGGTAATTAGAGCCGACCTTTTTAGTCCTAAATTAAAGAGAGGCTCGAACCCCAGCACTCCGCGGCCTCGCCGTGCAGGAAATAAACTTTTGATTTTGACTGAAGAAATTCCATTTAGTGCTAAAAACCCGAATTTTTGGAACTTCTGATAACCAACAGCTCCAGCTTTTCCGGGTAATTCGAGCTGACCTTTTTAGTCCTGAAAGAAAAAGCTTCTCAAATCCAAACACTCTGCAGCCTCGCCGTGCAGGAAATCACCTTTGGATTTTCACTGAAGAAATTCCATTTAGTGCTAAAAACCTGGATTTTCCGAGCTCCTGGTACCAAATTATTTCAGTTTTTCCGGGTAATTCGACCTGAGTTTTTTAGTCCTGAATTAAAGAGATGCTCAAACCCAGGCGCTCCGCGGCCTCGCCGTGCAGGAAATAAACTTTTGATTTTGACTGAAGAAATTCCATTTAGTGCTAAAAACCTGGATTTTCGGAGCTCCTGGTACCAAATTATTTCAGTTTTTCCGGGTAATTCGACCTGAGTTTTTTAGTCCTGAATGCAAGAGGTGCTGGAACCCAAACGCCGCCCGGCGCGGCCTCGCGGCGAATCCGTTTTTGGGTAGAAAAGCGCGGATTCCGGTGCCGTTTGGGTTCTGAGTGCTCCCCTGCGGCAGAACGCGGTGGACAGGCGGCCGTACCCCGACGACGAGAGCCTGGTGGAGGTGAAGTTCGCGCGGACGCCGGTGATGTCCACGTACCTGGTGGCCTTCGTGGTGGGCGAGTACGACTTCGTGGAGGCGCGCTCGCAGGACGGCGTCCTCGTCCGCGTCTACACCCCCGTGGGCAAGGCCGAGCAGGGCAAGTTCGCCCTCGAGGTAAATCCGGGTTCGCCCCGCGGCCCTCGGGGCTTTATTCCACGGTTTGGGGGGTTTATTCCATGGTTTGGGGGTTTTATTCCACAGTTTGGGGTTTTATTCCATGCTTTGGAGATTTTTTGGGTCGATTCATAGGTTTTTTCCTCGGTTTCCTGGGGTTTTTTCCATTGTTTTATGGGGTTTTTCCTTAGTTTTGGGGCTTTTCCTCATTATTTTCAGGTATTTTTCATTGTTGTTTGCGTTTTATTCCTTGTTTTTGCGGGTTTTGTCTCATTTCCTGGGGTTTTCTCGTTGTTTTTCAGGTTTTTCCCTTTTGAGGTTTTTCCTTGTTTCTGGGGTTTTTTCCTTCGTCATTTTATTGGGTTTTCCCTTGGTTTTTTGATTTTTTTCCCCTTGGTTTTTGAGTTTTTCCCTTTTGGGTTTTTTTCCTTGTTCTTGGGGTTTTTTTCCATTATTTTCTGGGGTTTTTTCCCTTTGTTTTCTGAATTTTTTTCCTTGTTTTTTTGGTTTTCTCCTTTAGAGGTTTTTCCCTTGTTTTGGGGTTTTTTTCCTTGGTTTAGTGGGTCGGAGAGGCTGAGCTTGATGTAAAGTTTCAGTCATAATTCCTCAGTTTCAGTGTTAATTCCTCAGTTTCAGTGTTAATTCCTCAGTTTCAGTCACAATTCCTTAATTTCCCTCTCAATTCCTCGATTCCGATCGCAGTCCCGCCGTTTCCGCCCCGATTTCTGGGTGATTTCCCCGTCCCGAGTTCACGTTCCCCTCTCCGGTTCTCCCCAGGTTGCTGCTAAAACTCTGCCTTTCTACAAGGACTACTTCAACGTCCCCTACCCGCTGCCCAAGATCGATCTCATCGCCATCGCCGACTTCGCTGCTGGTAAAGTGTTCCCCGGCCCCGTTTCCTCTGAAATTCATTTTATTTTTTTAATAAAACCTTCGGGAAGAAGCGTCAATCTCAATCAATGTTTGTATTTATTTTATCAAGGTGCCATGGAGAACTGGGGCCTTGTTACTTACAGGTATGCCCTTCAAATGTCTTTCCTTTCTTTGGTCGTTAATTCTGGAATTAATTGGATTAACTGGGGGCAGCTGTGCTGGCTGGGTGGCGTCCCAAACCAAAAATTTTGATTTTTTTTGCGCTGGTTTGGAGGATTTTTGGCGCTGTTGCAGCTCAGGAAGGCAAAAATCAACCTCTGGCCAAGGGTGTGAGGGTTTGAAGTGTCTGGAAAAACCTTTTTGGCTCCTTTTTCCCCCAAAATTCACAGCTGGGAGAGTTTCTGGTGAATTCAGCAGCCCCAGAGTCACGGGGTGGAGATGAGAAAACCCGAAATATTCACTCGCCTTCCTTTTCACTTTGATTTATTTTTATTTTCCTTTTTCTGCCCAAGCTTTTGCACTTTTCTCGTGAATTTAATTCCTTTCCTGAGCTCGTGCTCAGGACGATCCCCCTGCCTTTGGAGCAGCTCCTGAGCTTTGGACTTTCAATCCTGGAATAATCGGGATTTCTTCTGCTCGGCCTCCAATGTGGCCCTAAAAAATCAAAACAAATTCGAGCCCAGGTTGAGAATTTCCCCTGCTTATTGCAGTGCTGAGAAAATTTGGTATTTTACTCCTCGTGGGGGGAAAAAACCAAAACTTCACCTCCTTTGGGTTGTGTTTTTTGGGGTTTTTCCTCATTTTTTAGTTTGATTGGGTAATTTCACCTCCTCGGGGTTGTGGTTTTTTGGGGTTTTAGCTGCCTTAGGTCATTTCACCTCCTTTGGGTTGTGTTTTTTGGGGTTTTCCTCATTTTTACCTTGCTTAGGTAACTTCACCTCCTTTGGGCTGTGTTTTTGGGTTTTTTTCCTCACTTTAATACCTTGTTTAGGTACTTTCACCTTCCCTGGGCTGTGTTTTTGGGGTTTTTTCCTCACTTTAGGTCATTTCCCCTCCCCTGGGCTGTGTTTTTGGGGTTTTTTCCTCATTTTTTAGCTTTTTCCCTCCCCTGAGCTGTGTTTTTGGGGTGTTTTCCTCACTTTAGGTCATTTCCCCTCCCCTGGGCTGTGTTTTTGGGGTTTTCTGTCCCTCCCTGCTCACTCCCCTCTCTCTCTCTCCAGGGAGACCGCGTTGCTCATCGACCCCAAGAATTCCTGCTCCTCGTCGCGCCAGTGGGTGGCCCTGGTGGTGGGACACGAGCTGGCCCACCAGTGGTTCGGGAACCTCGTCACCATGGTACCCAGACCCCCAAAATCCCAGATTTTATCCCAAATTCCTTCATATCCTGCCCAAGACGCACCTTTGGGTGCCCCTACATAACGACACGCTCCGTTAAAATAATTTAAAAATAATTAATTTAACATTTAAATGGTGTTTTATTGCCACCTCCTCCTTTTTTGCTGTGCTTTGTTCCTAAATGTTTTCCCTCTCTGCTTACCCCCTCCCCGTTTCATTTAAATATTTGAAGCGAAAGGCAGAATTATTCAAATTCTCATCCCAAAAAAACCCAAACCCAAATCCCACTTTTGTGGGTGGAGGAAAACAACTTTGAACTGTTCCCAGATTTCAGGTTTCCATAATTTAATTTTTTTTTTTTTCAGATCCCAGGTTTTCTCCTTTATTCCAAGCTATTCCTTAGGGGAAAAAAACCCCCTAAACCTAATAAAAATCCAAATCTACCCATTCTGCTCATCCCCCTGGGGGAATTTTGCTCGTCCCTGGTGAAATTCCCGAATTTCAGAGCAGGGGAAGGCACCGAAGGCTCTTCCCGAGCCGCCTGCAGCCGTCACCTCTCCCATCACCAAACAAATCTTCCAGCTCGCCCCCGATGAACCCAACCCCTTGGAATTCTGTGCTTTATCCCATTTCCCGTGCCCCTGCAGGAATGGTGAACCCAACCCTTTGGAATTCCGCGCTTTATCCCATTTCCCGTGTCCCTGCAGGAATGGTGGACCCACCTGTGGCTGAACGAGGGCTTTGCCTCGTGGATCGAGTACTTGTGCGTGGATCACTGCTTCCCCGAGTACGACATCTGGACCCAGTTCGTGTCCGCCGACTACACCCGGGCCCAGGAGCTCGACGCCTTAGACAACAGCCACCCCATCGAGGTCGCTCCTGCTTCCCCACCCTTGCTCACACCTCTTTCTGGAAGTTTTTTTCCCTTTCTCCTGTAATTAAAAAGGGAATTTTGTGGTCGTTGCCGAGCGAAGCCAAATCCAGGTCTGTGGGTTCTCCTCCACCTGAGGGGCTTTGCCGCCTCAAAAAACTCCCTGGGAATTCCTGGAGATCTCATTCCTAAAGATTCTAATGTTTTCAGGAATGTTTGGTGGGATCAATGTTGGGAATTACCTTGTCCAGCGGGGCAGTTCAGAGAGATTTATTCCCTGAGCGTGTTTGATTCGCTCTCCCTGGATTAAACAATTCCTGCTGCGTTTCGCTGCTTTTGGGAACCAAAGGATTGAAGGAAAAACCCCAAATTTATTCGATCCAGCACCAAAACATCACTTAAACCACGTTTAACTCACAAACCAGCCCTGACCCAGCCCTGGCTGAGCGATTCTGGGGACAGAGATTTCACCCAGAGGGAAAAAAGCTCCTGAAACGCTGCCGGGAGCCAGATCCAAACTTCTGGTGGCCCAAATCCAAACTTTTGGTGGCCAAATCCAAACTTTTGGTGGCCAAATCCTTCTCACTGGGGGTTTTTTTGCTGCCCACAGGTCAGCGTGGGCCATCCCTCCGAGGTGGACGAAATTTTCGATGCCATTTCCTACAGCAAGGGAGCCTCGGTGATCCGGATGCTGCACGACTACATCGGGGACGAGGTAAAGGGAAAAGGCAAAAGGAAATTGGGGATTTTCAGGGATTTTTTTTTTTTTTTTTTACAGCTAAAATTACTGGGATTTAAAAAAAAAATAAAATTAAGTCTGTTCTGTGTTTTGAAAATTTCTCCATTTGAAGTTACCTGGGAAAAATAAAATGATGGGAAATTCGGATGGAGTTGGTGATTTTAAGGATTCTTTGTGTGATTGCTGGGGGTAAATGCAGAGCGGAGGGAGGATGGGAGGGTGACAGGGTGACATCCCCACTTGTGCATTCCCAGGATTTCCGG
Source organism: Pomatostomus ruficeps (assembly GCA_013400735.1). Taxonomy (NCBI): domain Eukaryota; kingdom Metazoa; phylum Chordata; class Aves; order Passeriformes; family Timaliidae; genus Pomatostomus; species Pomatostomus ruficeps. The sequence goes on along the minus strand of VYZT01005383.1, from coordinate 12,608 downwards.
AAAGGAATGAACCTGTACCTGACCAAGTTCCAGCAGAGGAACGCTGCCACAGGTAACTGGGATGGGCACAAAAATCATTTCTGCTCTCAAAACGTGCTGGTTTTCCACTGAGACAGCTGAAATGCCGGGAAATAATTGAAATTCCAGGGAATCCTTGGCCCTGCACGGCCAGGATTCAGCATCCCCGGGGAATTTCTGTCCCAGGAGAGCGTGGCTGAGGCGATCCGGGAGGGCTGAGTTACCCTGAGCACGTCTGTAATTTAAAAATATTCTTTCTTTTGCCAAGTGAGCCTTTTGCAGTATTGATCCTGTGATTAAACAGGTCAAAAGTCTGCTATCCCACTGCACTTTCTTTGCTTAAATCTTTTTTTATTTTCTGATGTGCAAGTGAGGACATCAAAGCTCAATCAGCCAAATCCACTCCGTGCTGTTTGGTCAGCGATTTTTGACATAACTCATAAAAAAACCAAAGGAAAAGATGGTTCTCTTTGAATATTTAATGTTAATTTTTACAATTTTGTGTTGTGCATTGATTGGGGGTTTTTTAGTAGCAAAGAAGCTGCTTCTCCCCTCTCTCCTCCCCGAGGAGGTTTAAACTATTTCCATTTATTGTTTTTTTCCCTGTTAAAGTTCAATAAAAACACGAAAGCTTAAAAAGTGGAGTAAAAACACAACCTCTCCTTAATAAAACCTGAGTCAGATCCTTTTTTTCCTGCAGAGGATCTCTGGGAAAGCCTGGAAAAAGCCAGCGGCAAACCCATTGCTGCTGTGATGAACACGTGGACCAAACAAATGGGATTTCCCCTCATTTACGTGGAGGCCGAGCAGGTAAAAAGAGACATATGCCTTAATTTCAGGTCAGATTTAATCCATTAAATGAATATTCCCTGATTTCAAGCGCTGCCTTGGACCGGGGCTGGCTCTGCGTGGGCCCAGCTCTGGTTCTGAGGGAGGGAGGTACAAAAATCCCGTGGATTTACCCCAGAAATTCCACGGATCCCTGGAGCGTGCTGACTTCAGGTCAGAAATATTTGTAGGGGAAGGGCAGGGAGGCTCTGCTGGAGCTCCCATTCCACTCCAGTTATGCTTATTCCACAAGATTTCGGGATGAGGGGAGGATCAGGCGGCAAATCCAGCCGGGAAACAGCGACGGGGATTTGCGGCCTGGAGCCATTCCCGCGGCGGGGCCTTGTCCTGAGGGAAAAAAACCCCGAGTTACTCCCTGAAACAGGCAGAAACTGAAATAAAACGTGCTAATCAGTCCCTTCTCTCTTTCTCTTGCTTTCTTTCCCGTTTTTAAAATTTTTTTTCCCTCAGCAAGAAGACGACAAAGTGTTGAAGTTGGTGCAGAAGAAGTTCTGCGCCAGTGGACCATATACGGGTAAGAGGAGAGCTGGGAGCAGGAGCAGGAGGGCACAGAACCACAAAATATCCTAATTCTGAGGGGACACCCCCAAAGTTTGCTGTTTTTTAAGCAAAAACAGCGATTTTGGGGGCTGGAAGAGCCCCAGCTTTGCCTGGATCCAGGTGGAAAAATCCAAGGTTGGGCCTCTCCCACGCATGGTTTTTCCACATCCAGGCACGAAGAGCAGCGTTTTTTGACTCAAAATCCCTTCAGAAATGCCAATTTTAGGGCCAGAGGCCTGTGAGGAGCTGGGGAGCAGCTGGGTTGGGGTGGTGCTGAAATAAAAACGCCTCAGGTGGGAGCCGCCTCAGGTTCCAGCACGAATTCCGCTCACCTTCCACACTTATCCGAATTAAAATATTCGGCTTGGAGAATGATTTAAAGATTTTTCAGAGTTTTAACTCTGAAACTGTAGTTTTCTTTCAGATTTTTGACTCTAAAACTGTCCAGAACTGTCATTTTCTCTCAGATTTTTACCTCTAAAACTGGCAGTTTCCTTAAGATTAAAACTGACTTTTCCCCTCAGATTTTCAACTCTAAACCTGACAATTTCCTTTAGATTGAAACTCATTTTCCCTCAGATTTTAAAGATGATTTAAAGATTTTTGGAATTTTAACTTTAAACTGATATTTCTCTTCAAATTTTTACCTCTAAAACTGACATTTTCCTTCAGATTAAATCTGTTGTTTTCCCTCAGATTTTCAACTCTAAAACTGTCATTTTCCCTCAGATTTTAAAGATGATTTAAAGATTTTTTGGGGTGTAACTCTAAAACTGACCTTTTCCTTCAGATTTTTACCTCTAAAACTGACATTTCTCTTCAGATTAAAACTTTCATTTCCCCTCAGGTTTTCACCTCTAAAACGGACATTTTCCCTCAGATTTTAAAGATGATTTAAAGATTTTTTAGCTTTTAACTCTAAAACTCTCATTTTCCCTCAGCTTTTTAACTAAAACTGACATTTCCCCTCAGATTTTTACCTCTAAAAACTGTCATTTCCCTCCAGAAAATGCCTCTTTTTTCCCAATTTCATTTCCAACGCCGAACCCGCAGCTGGGCCCCGTTTGATCCCCTCATTCCCGTCAATTTTCCCCACAATTTAATTTTTTTTCCCCTTTTTTCCCTCTGCAGGGGAGGATTTCCCCATGTGGATGGTGCCCATCAGTATTTGCACGAGCGAGGACCCCGGCAGTGCCAAAATGCAGATTCTGATGGACAAACCCGAGCTCACCGTGGTGCTGAAGGACACCAAACCGGAGCAGTGGGTGAAGGTGAGGCCAGACCAGGGAATTGCATTCTCTGCTTTATTTTCCTCTTTTATTTTCCTTTTTTTTTTTTTTTTTAAATTCCCTTTCCCCCTGGAATTTTGGTTCCTGTTCCTTCCCATTCCCAGAGCTTTCCTACGATGGCAGCTGGAATTTTTTAGGAATTCAAGCCTAAATGAAAAAATGTGAAATTAAAGGCAGCTCTTGAGTTGAGATGTGTTGGCTTTTTTAGTAATTAATACAATTTTTGTTGTCATTACTGTTATTGTGGTTGTTATTATTATTATTTTATTATTTCATTATCATCATTACTATCATCATTATTATTATATATTTTATACCATGTGTTACATATATATTATCTCTTACTGTAATATATTTAAATTCTTATATTTCATATTTAAATTCTTATTTATATATATGTTATTATATGCCTACACATTATATTACTTTAATGTTATATAAATATACACTGTTTTACACTAAATTTACACAAATTTACACTATTATAAACTATAAATTATATATTTATAATTTATTTTTTTATATTTTGTATATTTATATGTGTTAATATATAATTTAATCTGATTTTTTACATACGGTTTCTCCACATATGCTTTTTATATACAAAATACGTGTCTAGGGATATTTTGAATATGTATAAACACAAAGGTATCTTTTAGATAAATATGTATAAATGTTAAGATATCTTTTAGATAAATATGTATAAAAACAAATATAGATTTTAGATAAATAAGCAGAAATACAAAGATATATTTCAGATAAATATGTATAAATGTAAAGATAAATTTTAGATAAATAGGTGCAAATTCAAATATATATTTTAATTGAATGTGTATAAATACAAGGACGTGTTTTAGATAAATACATTTTACACGCCTACATAGAAATGTAAATTAAATTTAATGTAATTACATAGCCTATAAATCACCTTTAATTAAACCTACAAACACAAAATGAATTTTATTTAAGCACACATTAACGTAACGTCTATTTCACATAAAAATATGTATAAAATATGAAATTCTTGGCTGATAACTTTGATTTTTCTGCTGTTTGTGGTGCTGCCAGCTGAACCTGGGCACGGTGGGGTTCTACCGCACCCAGTACAGCCCGGCCATGCTGGAGAGCCTCATCCCGGCCATCAGGGACCTGTCCCTGCCGCCCGTGGACCGCCTGGGGCTGCAGAACGACCTCTTCTCCCTGGTGAGCCCCCCGGGGCTGCTGGGGCTGGGATTGGGGCAAAATCTGCCGGGAATGGGGAAAAATCCCCTGGGATTGGGGCAAAATCCCCTGGGACTGGGGCAAAATCTCATGGGATTGGGGCAAAATCCCCCGGGATTGGGGTAAATCACCTGGGATCGGGGAAAAATCCCCCAGGATCGGGGCAAAACCCATGGGATCGGAGCAAAATCCCCTGGGATCGGGGCAAAATCCCCTGCGATTGGGGAAAAATCCCTCAGGGTTGGGGCAAAATCCCCTGGGATCGGGGCAAAATCCCCTGGGTTTGGGACAAAATCCCCTGGGATCGGGGCAAAATCCCCTGGGTTTGGGACAAAATCCCCTGGGATCGGGGCAAAATCCCTCAGGATCAGGGTAAATCCCCCAGGATTGGGGTAAATCCCCCAGGATTGGAGCAGGGAACACACCCTGGGATTGGGGCAAAATCCCCCAGGATTGGGGCAAAATCCCCTGGGATCGGGGCAGGGAACACACCCTGGGAGCCTCTGGGGATTCTCAGCACCAGGGACTGGGGCTGGAGTGGGGTTTGGGGACAAATCTCTGGGGACAAAATCCTCTGGGGACAAAATCCTTGAAATCCTTGTGAGCAGAGCTCAGGTGTGCCAACCCCACAGCGGGGAGAACAGAATTCCCAGCTCAGGGTAACCCGGACGGGGGAACAATCAATAAAATAAATCAATTACGAACCTGGGGTGAATCCCGGTGATTTGCTCCCCGCCAGGCCCGAGCTGGAATCATCAGCACCGTGGAGGTGCTGAAGGTCATGGAGGCTTTTGTGAACGAGCCCAACTACACCGTGTGGAGCGACCTGAGCTGCAACCTGGGCATCCTGGCCACGCTCCTGTCCCACACGGACTTCTATGAGGAGATCCAGGTGTTCGTCAGAGACGTCTTCTCCCCCATTGGGGAGAGGCTGGGATGGGACCCCAAACCTGGCGAGGGTAGGAAAGCTCTGCTGGGAACCGGGCTGTGGGGCTGGGGAGCATGAGGGGCGATAAATTATCAATGATTTGGGGGAAAACTGCTGGGAAACCCGGCTGTGGGGCTGAGGATCCTGAGTGTCTATAAATTATCAATTATCTGGGGGAAATCTGCTGGGGAACCCGGCTGTGGGGCTGGGGAGCCTGAGGGGCGATGAATTATCAATTATCTGGGGGGAAAACTGCTGGGAAATCCAGCTGTGGGTTTGGGAGTCTGGTGTGGCAATAAATTATCAATGATTTGGGGGAAAACTTCTGGGAAATCCTGCTGTGGGGCTGGGGATCCTGAGGGGCGATGGATTGGCAGGGGATTGGGGAAACTGCTGGGAAATCCTCTTACGGATTTTGGAATCCTGAGTGTCAATGAATCATCAGGGGTTTGGGAGAAAACTTCTGGGAAATCCAGTTGTGGGTTTGAGAATCTCGTGTGGCAAAAAGTCATCAATGATTTGGGGGGAAAACTTTTGGGAAACCCGGCTGTGGGTTTGGGAATCCTGAGTGTTGATAAACCCATGAGGGATTTGGAGGAAAACTGCTGGGAAATTTGGGAAGTGATCAATGATTTGGGGGAAAACTTCTGGGAAATCCTCTTATGGATTTTGGAATCGTGGGTGCCAATAAATCATCAGGGGTTTGGGGAAAACTGCTGGAAAATCCATTTGTGTGTTTGGGAATCCTGAGTGTCAGTGAGCCACCAAGGATTTGGGAAAGTGGGAAGGGAAGGGAGAAAAATGAGGCTGGAAGGGGCATTCGGGGGTGTTTTTGTCAATCAGGCAAACAATCCTCAGAACAACCAGCGAGGAGTTAAAACGGTGAAACTTCTCCCTGCCTGGTTGTGGTAAAAATTCCCTGCTTCATTTTCCATCGGGGCAGGAAAATTCTTGGATTCCAAGGATGGAAATCCGTGAATGGTGAAAATTACTGATTTGGCTCAGGTTTCAGCCCTGCCTGCTGTGTTTGGGCTGCAATCCTCCTGTCCTGAAAAATCAATGTATTCCCTAAAAAAAGAGAGGGAAAGAAGGCCTGGACTCCTTGGGTACCTCAGGCGCGCGCGGGGATTGCCACAGAGCTGAAATAAATCTCCAGTGCCGAGTTTTGTCTCCCAAATAATCCCATTTTTTCCATTTTTGATCCCTCCTAGGCCACCTAGACGCCCTCCTGAGGGGTCTGGTCCTGGGAAAGCTGGGAAAAGCCGGGCACAAGGCGACGCTGGAGGAGGCCCGGCGCCGCTTCAAGGACCACGTGGAGGGGAAGCACATCCTGTCCGCCGACCTGCGGAGTCCTGTGCGTCCTGGGGAGGGGTTGGGGTCCCCAAATCTGCCCCCAGCCCCTGGGAGGTGGCAGGGAATTCCAGATTCCAAAGGGCGGGGAATGGGAGGGGAGCCGGGGAGGGGATGGGATCAGTCCGGCTGCGAGGAAAATGATCCCGGTGCAGAGATCCCTCTTTCTGTCATCCTGGCGTTTTGCCCCGGCTGGAATTGCCCAAATTACCCCGAAATTGAGTGAAATGTAAAGGAATTGGAGCATCGTTTTTGGGTCCCCAAAATCTGTCCCCATTCCCTTGGCAGGGGAATTCCAAAGGCAGGGAATGAGATGGGATCAGTCCAGCTCTGAGGAAAATGATCCCGGTGCAAAGATCCCACTTTTTGTGGTGTTTTGCCATCCGGAGATAAAACACAGGAGGGAGCAGCGCTGCTGCTTCCGGATGTGGGAATTCCAGCCCCATTCCCTACAAATCGCTCCATTTCCAGAAGTTTTTATTTTTTGGGGAGTAATTCCGTGTTTTCCCCCAGGTCTACGTGACTGTGCTGAAGCACGGCGACAGCTCCACTCTGGACACCATGCTGAAGGTGGGTGCTGCCTGCCAGCTCTCCAAAATCCCACATTTCCCCCCAAAATCCCCCCAGGGGCGAAAATCAATTTATTCCTGACACCCCCATGGTGAAAATCAGTTCATTCCTGATGTCATGGGGTGAAAATCAGTTTATTTCTGATGTCACAGGGCTGAAAATCACTTTATTCATGGTGTCACAGGGCTGAAAATCAGTTTATTTCTGATGTCAGAGGGGTGAAAATCACTTTATTTCTGATGTCACCATGGTGAAAATCAGTTCATTCCTGATGTCATCATGGTGAAAATCAGTTTATTTCTGATACCCCCATGGTGAAAATCAGTTTATTTCTGATGTCATGGGGTGAAAATCAGTTTATTTCTGATGTCATGGGGTGAAAATCAGTTCATTCCTGATGTCATCCCTGGGGCTCAGCCCCGGGCCGGGATTAACGGAGTCACCAGCGAGGTCAATTAGCCCCTGCTGGGGTTTGATGAGTAATTAGCAGCTCTGGCACTCCCCGAGGGCTCGGGAGGGTTTGTAATTTTGTATTTTCCCGTCTTGGCCGCAGCTGCACAAGCAGGCGGACATGCAGGAGGAGAAGAACCGGATCGAGCGCGTCCTCGGAGCCATCTCCCAGCCAGAGCTGATCCAGAAAGTTCTCACCTTTGCACTTTCAGTGAGTCCGGGGGAATTCCCCTTCCTTGGGACGTTCCCTCGGGAATCGCCCGGGGAGCGGGGACGGGGGAGTTCCCTCCGCGGCTCAAACTCTGAGCGGGGTCTTCAGATTTCCGGGGAAATTTTAAATTAAGAAAAAATCTGAGTGAGGTGGGTCCAAATTGACAAAAATCTTGAGTGAGTTGGGCCCAAATTAGCAAAAATCTGAGTGAATTGGCTCCAGATTAACAAAAATTTGAGTTTGTTCCAGATTAATGGAAATTTGAGTGAACTGGTTTCAAATTAAGAAAAGTCTTGAGGTAGCTGGTTCCAAATTAAGAAAAATATTAAATGAGCTGGTTCCAAATTCAGCAAAATCTGAGTGAATTGGCTCCAGATTAACAAAAATTTGAGTTTGTTCCAGATTAACAGAAGTTTCAGTGAGCTGGCTCCAAATTCAGAAGTCTTGAGTGACTTGGTTCCAAATTAACAAAAATCCTAAATGAGCTGGTTCTAAATTAAGAAAAATCTTGAGTGAGTTGGGTCCAAATTAGCAAAAATCTGAGTGAATTGGCTCCAGATTAACAAAAATTTGAGTTTGTTCCAGATTAACAGAAGTTTCAGTGAGCTGGCTCCAAATTCAGAAGTCTTGAGTGACTTGGTTCCAAATTAACAAAAATCCTAAATGAGCTGGTTCTAAATTAAGAAAAATCTTGAGTGAGTTGGGTCCAAATTGACAAAAATCTGAGTGAGTTGGGTCCAAATTTAGAAAAATTTTCAGTGAGTTGGGTCCAAATTAAGAAAAGTCTTGAATGAGCTGGATCCAAATTAACAAAAATCCTAAATGAGCTGGTTCTAAATTAAGAAAAATCTTGAGTGAGTTGGGTCCAAATTTAGAAAAATTTTCAGTGAGTTGGGTCCAAATTAGCAAAAATCTGAGAGAGTTGGGTGCAAATTAACAAAAATCTGAGTGAGTTGGATCCGAATTTAGAAAAATTTTCAGTGAGTTGGGTCCAAATTAGCAAAAATCTGAGACAGTTGGGTGCAAACGAAGAGAAGCCTCAGACCCGGGGCGCTGGCACTGCCGGGAAGTCGCGGGACATCGAGGTGTTCCCTCCGCAGGAAGAGGTACGTCCCCAGGACACGGTGTCGGTGATCGGCGGCGTGGCCGGAGGCAGCAAGCAGGGCAGGAAAGCCGCCTGGAAATTCGTGCGGGACAACTGGGAGGAGCTGTATAATCGATACCAGGGCGGCTTTTTGATATCCCGATTGATAAAGGTACGCGGGGCCGGGAAAGCCCCTCCCGAGCCCCGGGGAAGCCGGACCGCTGGAAATCCAGAGTTTCACCTCAATTTTGGGTTTTTCCCTCCCTTCAGCTCACAGTGGACGGATTTGCGAACGACAAAATGGCTGCAGAAGTGAAGGTAAGAGGCTTTAATTAAAAAAGTCGTTAATTGGTCACTAATGAACTTGGGGGGCCCTGCCTGGAAGCGTCAAATCCCCGTGGATTTTGTCCCCAAACTGCCCCGTTTTAGGTTGGATAAAACACGACTGAAATGCCATAAAATCGGCATTTTCGAAGGAATCTGGAATTTCCAGTGACTTCTGCCTCGTTTATTTAAATTTTAATTAAACCAGCAGAGTTTGGCAGAAGTTTTGAGCCTCCCCAAAAAGAAAACTTTTAAATATTCAGAATTATTCCAACTTCCATCGTTGGCACAGCTCTGAGAGGGAGCGTGGGCTTCATTTTTCATCCTTTTCTCCACATTTTTGTTCCTGGAAGGAGAAACTTTAAAATGGGGCTGTTAATTATCATTTTCTCGTTAGGAAAACACTCAGAAGGGTTTTTATTCCAAAGGCCAGGTGAGCCCTCTGTCCCTTTTATCATCTCACAACTCTTCTCAGAGAAGGTTTAGCAGCAGAAACGATTTGACAGAGAAATTTCTGCGTTAGAATTGAATTTTTTTTCACTTAAAAAACACTTTGCAACACAGCCAGCGGGAAAGCCGCCCTGAATTAAATCACAGCTGCTTTCCAAGAGAATTCCGGGGATTTTGGAGGAGAATTTCCCGCGTTTGAGCCTCGGGTCACCTTGGAGAGGGCGAGGAGATCTCCCCAACCCCGGAGGGCGGCCGGGATCGCTCCTGGGAAATGCCCGCCCTGGAAAATGCCAAGTCACGGCAGCGTCCCCGGGGGGAAATGTGACACCGGAGAGGTCCCTGTCCCGCCTGGAGCGGGGCCGGGGACACGGGAGAGCCGGGCCGGAACCTTCCCGGGCTCCCTCTGCCCCCGGCGACCCCAAATCCCCCCGAAGCTGCGGCCGCGGGGCCGGGCTCAGCGCCGGGAAAACCCCCTGGCTCTCCTTTGGGGAGAAATTGAGGGATTTTGGCATTCCCGCCCATCCTGAGAGGGCAGGACAGGGGCAGATCTACGGAAAACACCCCTGGTCTCATTTTGGGGAGGAAAGGAGGGATTTTGGCATTCCCCCCGTCCTGAGGGGGCAGGACAGGCAGGGTGGGATTGATGATCCCTGTGGGCCCCAGAGCTCCGGGAATGTTTGGACGAGGTCCTCGGGGACAGGAGTGGGATTGTCGGGATCATCCCGTGCCCCCTGAGTTCCTGTGGGACCAAAGGCACCAATCCTGTTAAAAACCCCCAAATTCCTGTTAAAGCCCCCAGATTCCCACAGCGCCAAAGGCACCCATCCTGTTAAAAACCCCCAAATTCCTGTGGAACCAAAGGCACCAGTCCCATTAGAAACCCCGTGAATTCCCACAGAACCAAATCCATGGGAAGTGGGATGGGATTTAAATCAACAGAAAATGGGAAAATGGAACCAAAGGCACCGGTCCCGTTGAAAACCTCCCGAATTCCCAAAGGCACCAATCCCCTCAAACCTCCCGAATTCCCAAAGGCCCCGATCCCCTCAAACCCCCGAATTCCCGTGGCCCCGATCCCACGGACGCCCCGCTGTCGTGTCCCCCCAGGCGTTCTTCGAGAGCCACCCGGCGCCGTCGGCCGAGCGCACGGTGCAGCAGTGCTGCGAGAACATCCTGCTGAACGCGGCGTGGCTGCGGCGCGACGCCGACAGCATCCAGCACTTCCTGCAGCAGCGCCGCGGCCCCGCCGCGCCCGTGTGAGCCCCGCGCCAGCAGCGGCCCCAGCGCAGCCCAGGGGCCCGGGGAGGAGCCCCCTCTGCTCACCCGCAGGCCACGAATTTGGGAGTCTTTGGTTTTCCCCTCCGGTTTTTTCCTCTTTTTTTTTTTTTTTTTTTTTTTTTTTTTTTTCCTCTTTTTTTTTTTTTTTCTTTTTTTTTTCTCCTTTTTTTTTTCTTTTTTT
>VYZT01005380.1:0-10298 GCA_013400735.1 Pomatostomus ruficeps | reverse complement strand
ACAAACACATCAAGTAATTATAAATTGAGGATATGATTAACGAACTTCAAAAGCACTACTGAAAATTTAATGAGCATTTTTGATGCTGAAATTCTTTATATTCCTGAGTAAGTAACTGAGGTTTAAAGGTTGTGGGTTAGTGTTTGGTTTGGTTTTTTCTTAATTACAGTAGAACATAGAGTAACTGATATTTCTTATTAAAGTAATTTAATTTACCCTAAATAAAAGCTTCCATCTCAAGTCTAACTGCAAGTCCTTTTATTCCATATTTTAAAGCAAGTTGTGAGAAGTTTGACTTCAGGTTATCCTAATGCTAACTGTGAAAAATTCTCTTTAGTGTTAATAAACACACCACATATAGGTGTCTATAACGGTCTCTACTGTAACAAAAACACTATCACAGAAAAAGGAATCCAAGAGCTGGGAGATAAACCAAAAAACCTACCCAGGTATAAAATCTGACTGGTTGGAGATAGTAGTCAGCTCATAAATCTGGGAGCTGGACTCTATGGAAAGCGCAATCAAGCTCTTGCTGGAGTTCAGAGACCTTGCAGTAGCAGAAGTGATATGATCTGCATATGGGGCTTCCAGCATCAGAGAGAACTGGTTCCCCTCCGAGTTCCAGGAGTACAGTGCTGTTGTGTCCTTACCAGAGAGGAGGATGTGAACTACATTGAGCAAGGAAGAGAAAAAAAGAAATATTCAGTGATACTTTAAAAGTTCTTGTAATACCAGAAAAATGCCCTTGGCAGAATAATTTTTAAAGTACCGCCTTAAAATCTGATAAAGAATATGAAAAAACAAATGCATATATTTCTTCAGTGCTAGTACTATAAACAAAATCTTACCTAAACCCGAAGGAGGCATGAAAACATGGATGTTTCTTACAGCAAAGACTGGAAGAGACTGAAATTGTCTGAAGGTAGACTGCCCTGTCTCCCAGATGAAAATTTCACAATTTCCAGTTTCTACAAAGAAAAATGACAAAACCTACCTTATATTGTTGTCTGTTAATTAAATCACACACTGTTGTCCATTCAAAAGCAGAGATTGGCAGCTTTAGTTACAGAGTGAGACCAGTGGTTGTATCTTCCTTTTTACTTGCATAATTCCACAGCATGATATCCCATTAGACAAGTTATTCAATTACATAATTTAAGGGCTTTTCTGCACACATTCACATACAAGAACACTAAAAATCCCAGCACACAACAGTCAACTGCAAGGAAACCTATGGACTGCAATATACAATTTTAAATAGGCTTAGGGATGCAGATATGAAACAATGCCTGAAGTGCCATACTTGTAATAAAAATGTTCTTTGCTGGACAATACTCTTTGCATATAACAAAGCTCGGAAAAGGTTAGAAAGGGTGCAATTAGCAGCTAGATTAATAAAGTTACTATTTCCTATTGTTTTGAAAAAAATATTTCATTAGTTTCATAAATATTCGAGAACAAACACAATGTTTTCATTTTCTGAAGGACAGAACACAGATTACTTTGATAAGATGCTTTTCAGCAAATCTCTATCTAAACCCCTTTATCCCAAAACCTCTTGTTGTCAACCAAGCCAGTACATAGAAAGCTCAGTGCTTGTTTTCTGCTAAATACCTTTTGCAACAATTAAATATATATCAGATCCAGAAGTCCAGGCCTCCATCTGTTTTATTTCTTTTGCTGGTAACTGATGAAGATACCTAAACTCATTATTCAGCCATTGGTACAAGAGCACATTCTGGCTGTTATTTGACAAAGAAACTAGTAAGTACATAATGCCTCCTCGGGGAAACAAAGCAATATTCAGAGCTTTGTAAAGTGGAAGTTGATGATGCAGCACAAATATCTCTTTATTCCACTGGAAAACCTGTAAAAATAGGAAATATTTTTATTATATATTTATAACGAGGCTTAAGAAAAAATAAATTAAGCATTTTGATGAAAAATTGGAAAGACTTATAATTAACTGAATTCCTCATTTCTAAGGTGGATCCTACATTATGGTGGAAGCATGCTGATAAGTAATTATACGTAATTACCTTCCTGCAGTACCTGTGCCTGTTCTTCACATGAACAGGTTTATGGTCAGAAGCTACTTCTATTGTTATAGCTCTTTAACATAATAGATTTCAAAACAGAAATAACAGTGGCTATATAATCAAACCAAGTCCAAATTACATGTTAATGTAGGGAGTGTTGTTACATTTATAAAAGCCTAGAAATCTATGTCTTGTAAATCTGTAATAGAAACATAAATAATTTTTGAGGAATATATACTTACTTTCTTTTCTTTATTTCCTTCATATTTCAAACTCTAAACTAACCAAACTACCCACATCAAAGCCATGGAAGACAAGTGTATTCTAACCTGGATGGAACTGAAACTGGTGTTGTCACTCACGAAAACCAAATAGTCTTCTTCATCCACAGCAAAATGTTTGACAAGTCTGGTATCCAAAATAGAGAGGGTCTGTAGCTATAAGGAAAATATGGCAAAAATGGTATTTGGAAATCAGTTCAAGTAACAAGTTTATACATATATGCACATATTTTTGAAAAACTGCAAAATTACATATAAAAGCATATATAAAATAATGTACAGAAAATGTCATAGATGTAATTCTACAATTTTAAAAATATATTTGGGGTACCAAAATTAATATGACTTATATATTTCTCAGAAAACTATCTATGACTTCATTGCTCCACAATTTCTTTCTTCATTTTCAAGGTCATTTTAGGTCACCCTCAAAATATAACTATAAAAAACAGTAGACAATAAGCTGTAATAACTGTCATGGTTTAGGAATGATTGTATTTCCCAATTTAGTGTTCCCACTGAAACACTCCAAACCATGCTGCCTCTTCCTTTTCCTCCTGCAGTGGGATGAAGAGAAGAATTGGAAGCACAAAAGATGAAGGTCATGGGTTGAGATGAGGACAATTTACTGCAAACAGCAATGTGATTAGAACATGAACAGTAACAACAACAATAATAACAACAATAATAAGAGGGTACAAGAGAGACAAAGGCTCACACGTGAAAATGATCACTATGCACAACCCGTCAATGCCCCCATAGGCACAAAAACTGGCCCCATGCTACCATGACCCGTGGGAGGGCCCCTTTACCCCGTCCCCAGAAAATGACACGAAGTGGTATAGAATAATTTCTGGGTCCCAGCCATGCCCCTGCCTGGCTACTGTAAGAATTAACCCTGTCCTGGCCTAAACCAGGACAATAACTTATGTCACTGACTCATGCACAGGGTTCAGGTGCCAAACTAGCTGAGAACAGTGTGCTTTTTCCCAAAACATGTCCGGACAGAAGGGCCTCAGAAACACTTTTCTAACCCCATTATTCGATGATATTGTAAGTAACACAGATTTACCTTCAATAATTTGCGTCCAGGCATGAATGCATACACACTGCTGTTGGAAGCTCCCTGCCCGGTTCCTCCATGAGTAATCACAAGGTAGGGAGAGGCATGGATTTGGAAAGACACACAGCTTTTAGGATTCCACATACTGAAATTCTGAGAAAGCAATAGAAAAGTAGAACTGAAACTTCAAGTTTTTATTAAGCAGCATGGTTGAAGTCTGCAAGCATGCATTTACCTCGATGGCAACAAAAACTCCTTTCCATTGGTAGAGAGTAGAAAACAGAGCTGGAGGTGAACGCAGCAGCACACCATACAGGATTTGTCCCGAGGGAAAGAAACACCAGCTAGCTGCTGACTCTTCCACAAAGCTTTGCAAGACAGATAGGACACTGCTACTACCCCCTGCAATAGAATGTAAGAAAAAAAGATTTGTCTTTGAGGTCTTTTACAACACAATTTTCATTATTTATTTGCCAAAACCAAATCTAGTATCAGAAATCACAGAATATTTTGAGCTGAAAGGGACCCACAAGGATCACCAAGTCCAGCTCTTAAGTGAATGGCTCATACAATGGTAAAACCCACAACCTTGGCATTCTTAGCACCTTGCACTAAATGCCTGAACTATATTCTGAGTTAAACAATAAATGCATTTCTCATATATTACAATTACATATGGAAGATACATAGGAAATCTGAGAGTGATTCAGAATGACTCAGTTTAGAATTTAGGTAGTGAGAAAATTAACTAGATAGGAAGAAATAAAAAAGTAAGAAGCTAAAAATGTGTTTATCCTCATTCTCTCCATCATCACAAGAAGTAGTCATGGCACTAAGATTCTTAAACTGACTAGTCATAAAACAGAGTCTTTTACATGATGTTAGAAATATCCAGAGTTACAGGTAGTAAAGAACAGATTTTATAAATCAAAGGTCTATTGAAAATATATAAGCAACAGGAAGAGCAATATAAATTGTTGAAACTCTAGCAGCAGTGGCTGATGAGAAGCTGACTCTTATCAGCTAACATCTTCTATCTAATGAATTTTGATATCACAGGAATATTATAAGTGAATTTTCATTCCAAAGTTTCTTTCTTCTTCTGTATATTTGGTTACTCTGTGGCCACCTCCACTCTGAAAATAGCAATGAATGCTCTTGATAAAGTGAACGTACTGATGCCAAACGCAGTATCCGACAATGTCTCCCACTCAACACTCACAGTCACGTTGAGCCCATTAGTCCGTGAAACTTTCAAATAAACTGTAGTGTTTGCTTCTTCAACTGGGATGGTATTTGTCCTAAATTTTAGAATTGTGAAAATAAATTTTAAAAAGTATTATTTTTATAGTATAAGAGTAAGATTCTTACAGTACATTTTCAGCACAGAATATGCAATAAAAAGAAAATACTGTTTGCTTGGTGATGGACTAATATTAAGATTGCCCAATGTTTCTTCACACAAGACCTTGACAAAATCATGGGTAATTCAACAAAATCATAAACTGGCCTGAAATTTAACACACCAACTGTACAGGTAAAGCTCAATGATTTTTGAAAACATCATTCCATATCACAAACTCGTATGATCATAGAATGATTTGGTTGCAAGGGACCTTAAAGTTCAACTTGTTCCAAAGCCTCCTGCCATAAGCCGGGACATCCTCCACTAGACCAGGTTGCTTAGAGCTCCATTGAACCTGGCCTTGAGCATCTCCAGAGATGTGGCACTCACAGCTGCTCTGGGCAATCAGTGCCAGTGCCTCACCACCCTCACAGTAAAGAATTTCTTCCTAATATCTAATCTGAACTTGGTCTCTTTCAGTTTTAAGCCATTCCCTCTTGCGTTGTCACTACATGCCCTTGCAAAAGTCCCTCTCCAACTTTCTGATGGGCTCCCTTTAGGTACAGGAAGGCTGCAATTGGGTCAGCTCAAAGCTGCTGTTCTGGCTGAACAATCCCAATTTTCTTAGCCTTTCCTCACAGGAGAGGTGCTCTATCCCTCTGATCAACTGAGAGGTCTCCTCTGGACTTGCTCCATGTCCTTCCTGTGCTGAGACCCCAGAGGTGGAGGCAGCTCTGCAGGTGGAGTCCTATCAGAACGGAGAAGGGGCAGAATCCCTTACCTCCCCTGCTGCCCACGGGGCTTTGATGCAGCCCAGGAGATGTTTAGCTTTCTGGGCTGGGGGTGCCCATGGCCAGGGCATGTTCAGCCCCTCAACCACCAGCACCCCAACCGTGTCCTTTGGGGCAGGGCAGCTCTCCATCTGTTCATGCCCAGCCTGCACTGGGGGTTGCTCTGACCCCAGTGCAGCCATCAGCACTTGGTCTTGTTAAACCTCATGAAATTCCCAGGGGCCACTTTGTGAGCTTGTCCAAGTAAGATGGCTCATTTGGTTCTGAAAAACAGCCCTGAGTGAGGGTGTATCTTACACATGCTTAATTAAATAACTAAATTATAGATTTTCTAGTTCCCTGGGCACTGGTCTAAGGTTTGGAGCTCTTAATATGGATTCCTGTTAGTGAAATATTTGGGCACTAATGTAGTACTGTTTCAAGAAAAAATGCATAGAGAAATCAACATTTCTAATAGTGAGTAGTCCATTTTAAGTATTTTTCTGTTCTTCAGTAATAATAGTAATAGTACTTGACAGATAGTGTACTTTTTAAAATTCTAAATTTTAGAATTGGATTGCTGAATTTTTTTAAAGGGAAACCATCTCAATGGAATATAAAAAACCTCCTTGTAATTGAATCAGGGTTTAGTACCTATTTGTAACTGGGTAGATGCTGAAAAGCCCCAGTGGAGCCTGGTTCTGTAATATCGTAATCATAGTTTGCACTCTGGTGCCAAGTCTGGCTCCTCCAGTTGGATTGAATAGAGTAACAATAAAGTGCTCATCCATTTCTGGTTCTTCATCCAGGATTGCAGAAATATGCAGTGTCTGACAAGAAACAAGCACAGAAAGCTCCTGAGACTTGCCAGCTAACAATGACAATGCTATTCAGACCATGCTGCTGTTTCTATTTCTTCTCTGGACAGCTCTGGACAGCAGGGCAGCACAACAGCAGCTCTTGAAACTGGAGAAGGAAGGAGTAAGGCATGGACAGTCCAGGCTGAGGTTCTAAAGTAATCCCTCCGGTGACCTCCATTAGTGTAAAACTAACACAAGCATATCCCCTTTCTTTTTATTTTTCCTTTCCCATCTTTCCTCTTATCCTAAGATTCTCTGAAATGTAACAGGTTTTGATCCTGTTTTCATACTTCTGTTTTGTACTTATTCCACACATTCCTTGGTAATTCATAGTCCCCATACAGCTACCTGATCCCCTAATGCAGCTCAGTCGAATTGGGTTTACCTTATTTTAGTTGTCAACTGAACTAGCTCATGAGCAACAGGGTAGTTATACTTCTGGTATTGGGAACAAAGAAGGAAAAAATGCTATCGAGGAATATTTGAAATACTCTCTTCTTGATGCTTTTTACCTCCACTTTTACCATGGTGGATAAGAATAGGATGGTCTCAAATCAGCAGAGAACTGTCTATAAAGAAGTAGGTGTTTTCACTGTCATTCTCCCCATTACCCAAAGAGGTGAAAGTTACATAGAACCATAGAAAAATTATTTTTTCTATAATAATATAGAATTTGCCATAGAAAAATTATTTAGTAATGACAGTTCTGGAACTAAACAAGAGCTTACAATCTTTTAGATCACTATTTACTTCTGCAATAAACCATATTTAAAGACTGTATTGAGAAATCTTTTACTCCCTATTTCTCACAGATCTGCTAAACTGGCCATCACTGAGGTTCCAAATGCATTTTAGGTACAGAAACTGAAAATCAGTGTTTCCAGAAAGGTTTGTTTCAGATTCTACTCCACTAACCATAATATACTAACCTGTTATTGACACACTTAAGGTAGCTCATTTTCCAGCTGACAGTCTTGTGGGGACAGTACAGAAGCAGTGGGCTTAATACTGCCAGGAAAATAAGTAATTTTCAGATTCTAAAACTGAAAGCTGTTTACCTTTTGTCTTTGCTGCAGCATATTTTGTTCAGTTCAGGCTACATAAAAGAATGGGATTTTTAATTCCACTGTAAGTATTTATGGAAGTAAATTATGACTTAATGTCAAAGTGTGTGTTTCAGCTACATACTAAACACATACAAATAAATGGTCCCATGCATACCTCATATTATATACCTATAACATTGTTTTCAGTTTACCTGAACTATTACAAAGACAGAAATATCTACAGAAAAGCATATTCAATTTTTATGCACTACTACGACTGAGTTTATTCTGAGAATTAAGGAAAACATAAGAAAAAATTAATACATTAAAAAACCACAAACATTTCTGAAATCTTTCAATTAATTTTTATAAACTTTCTTCACTTTTTGAGTTATAACTATCATATTACCTTAAATCTGACTCCCTCTTCCAGCACAATGTATCCTTGAGAAGGGGTCAAATCCACTGATGGCTCTGAAGAATTAATTTCACTTACAAGGTATTGAACAGACACCGTTCCAAATATTCCCTGAGGAGGTTCTCTAATAATATTTAATACTGCAACACTTTCCATCAGATGGAGAGCTGTTTGCTCTCTTAGGATGAAGTGATCACTGTTATTGAATGACAAAACTCCATGTCCATCATCATTGGCAAATATAGTAATTGTGGCTTTTGAGAAATAAATAATAAAAATATGCTTTAACATAGTAAAATATAATAGTACAAATATACAAATAGATAAATATAGACATAAATCCATCCTTTCTTTTATATATGTATATTGCTTTTATGTCCCTGATATTACTTCAGAGAATATGTAAGTATTTTGCTTTATCTAGGGAGATATCTAGAAAGAAAGAATCTAGACTCTCTTATTAAAAAATCCAGCTTTTGCATTTTCTGATTCTTTATTTTTTATATTATTTTATTAGTTTTACATTTTTCACAGGGATGTTTAAGAATTTTCCAAATGATATTACTGATTTACCATAGGAGGTAAATAGGAGGACATTGGTGTTTTCTAAAATATGATTATTCAGAAGAATGAAATTCAAGTGACTGTGATGCAATTCTGAAGAATGAAAACATCAAAACTAAATTTTACCTGTTGTGTTCTCCCCTAATTCCAAACCAAACGAAGGATTTGTAAGAATTAACTGGAACTTCTCAACACCTTCAGGAATATCATCATCACAAATCTCAACAACAACAGACTTATTCCTTTCTCCATCAGCAAAAAAAAGAGTCTAGCATTGAAACACAGAAAGCATTGAATACTCAACAGCTGATAATGCACACAGAAATTTTAAACTAAGACAAAGCAGAATTGTCTTAAATAGGGAGGAAAGAAGAGGCAAGAAGAGCAGTAATTTCTCTGTCCCTTATAAATTGATTGAACAGGAAGCAAACCAGTTACATAGTTCAACACATTGCAGAGTGAGGACAAGCAAAAGCAATTCACTTTGAAAGTTCTGTTGTCAAAAATATTAAAACTTGCATGAAATCTTAAATGCTCTTGTCTAAGCAAAACTGTATTTGAAATAGATGTTTGAAAGTTTACAATGCGTCTTTTATTTAAAAATGCTTCAGCACTCAGAAATAAAGACTAAAATAAGATTACTAAATCTATCTCATTCTATTCAGATGATCACAGTAACTGAAACAAGTTGAGAAATCTAGCTGTACTAGTGACCATTCTGCATAATAAATAAGAAGATGTTCTTTTGAGGAAGTCGAATGAATGCAAACTACTAGATTTAAAATTTTCTTCTTACCCTTGAGATCACATTAAAATCCAAACCAAGCTGTGCCTCCAAATTTTGTGCATAAAAAAATACAGACACGTTGCCATAAGATCCTTTGTTTCGGTATGCCATTATTGTCAGATTCCCATGAGATTCATTAACTTCAAAACTAAAACAAAAACCAAGACAAATTCTCAGTGCTCACTGAGCATGTGCTTTTAATAAGATGGTAGATAACTGTTATATGTTCACTTAAAACTATCCCCTCTACTTTATAAGAAAAAGGCTCCATTACAGTAAGGCATCATTAGCACTGTCTAATGCAACCATTATGCCTTTGTTTCTTATCAAAATGGAATTGAGTTATAGGATGTTATCCTTTTCCCGTGCTTATTAGTGGCAGATTAAGTCTGTCTCTGACCACAGATGCCTTTGTTCTAGATCCTGGAAATCAGAGAAAAAGATCTGTAAGATATCAGTGTGCATGCTTACATGCACGCAGAGGCTGGGGCACTGGAGGGAGGCTGAGGGAGTGATGGAGGTTCACAATACCAAAGGACAATAGTGAAAACAAGTACCTGGTAGCATAAGATTTCTCAGTAAACATACTGTAAATGTTGGTTTCTAGAGTGGGAATTATCTTTCCAGTTCCACTGAACTGAATGATGTGTTGTCATCTCAAAGATGTGATCCTATTGTTAACAGGAGTTTTACTGTTAACTGAAAATGAAAATAGTTGGGCAACACCAATCATTAACTCACATAGGGGGCTCTTCAAGGAGACAAGACTTACTTGGTACTTTCCCATTCAACTACTCCGCTTACTCCGTCATTAGCATCAATAATAATTTGAGAAGCTAAACCTTCCACATCTAAAATGGAAAACAGAAGGACAAATATGTAAGAACAATAGGGCCCATTTTCATTATTTTTGAGAGTAACAGAAGCATTTCTTTATATATTTACTAATTTTGTAGAAAAAATACTTAATTTTCCATTTCCAAAATGTCGAGGAGAAAATGAAGTGGGCAAGATACTTGGAAAGGCTTAAAGAAAATCTGTCCTTACTAGCTTACAATTAGAATTGCAGCACAGTGTCTTGAATTACCACTGTAACATTTAATGCATTAAAAAAAAAAATAAAAA
>VYZT01005378.1:0-34246 GCA_013400735.1 Pomatostomus ruficeps | reverse complement strand
TAATTTAATTTAGTGGTAGTTTCTTCAAAAATGAGGGGAGAAGGAGGTAAGTATCCACTGCACAAATCTGGATAACAGAAACCTGACATGGTAGAATGAATACAGGCAGTAGATGAGGATGATGAAGAGGATGGGACTAGTTAGGAAGAAAAATGTTGAATACTAGATGTGATAACAGGCTGAGATACAATGGGATACTATACAGAAAAAGGTGGCATCATCAAAGCCAAAAGTCTTTTCAGAGCATTATGGATGAATATAAGCAGAGCAGCATTGTATTGGAAAGGTGCAGAAAGAGAATACCAGAGGCCCTGAAAAGAAAGCTGTCTGCACAGGATTTCTACATGGGTTTTGTATTGAAGAGGCTGTGCATTGATAATTTTTGTATAAATATAACTTGCTTTAGATCATAGACAGGGGTCAGTGATAGGAAGAATACTGCATATACCGATCTTTGTTACCTTCCTGCCTCCCTTTCCACAGAAATCAGATTTTCCCGGTGTCCTGGAGGCTGTGTGTAGATGCACAGTGTGGCATGGTGTAAAGATCTCTGGTCTAAACTGAGAAGCTGATGCAGTGTATGGCTGTGCCACAAGATCTGTTGAGGTCCCAAAGCAGTGCAGCCATAGTCCCACAGTAACTAAGCTAAGAAATATAATAGAACCTAATAATCTGCTAAATCATCATAATAATAGATTAAAAGTAAATTAATTTGAGAATCAGTCTACTTTTATTTCTACAGAACTAAGTCTGTTTTGATGAGCACATTATACCTTACTTGGGTGGTATTGGATCGTGCTTGTACTGTGAAAGGACTTTGACACCTTTATGTGTGAGATTACCCAGAGATGAAGCATAAAACCGAGTTCAGCTACTGCCCATGTAGGGACACCTCACCACCCCACTTGTCTCCTGTCCCAACCTGGCTGGCCCTCTGACTGCTCCTGGCCTGGAGCAATTTTACTCCTGTTCCCTAGAGGTGTTGTACAATCTTTTTTATCCCCCTGAGCAGTGTTGTTGTTACCCCATTGATCTGCTGAGTGTGTGGGATGGTACTCCTTATGAACCAGTTACCCAAGTGCTTGGTAGCTGTTGGCTACCAGCACAGGGTACCACCCCCTGTGGTGGGCAACTGAATCCTGCAGTCTGGTTGACACCTGATACAGCCTGATTCTGCCCTTTTGCTTGGCGAAGGCAGAGAGGAATCATCATCGGAAAAGCAAGAGATTATATGTGTGATTTTAAGTACATAAATTTAAACCTTAGGCAGAAACATTTTTATTTAAAAAAAAAAATTAACAGCAGCAAAAGAAAGGCTCGATGAACAATACTAATACGCAAAGCCATTCCTTTTGTCGGAATGCTACCCCGTTTATTCCAAGGACCTTTTGTAATGTTTTCTTTGCACATTAAATGTCTTACTGGAGAGCTGGCATCTTGCTGTGAATTATTAACACTTACCTAATGGTTGTTTACATATGTTTGCTTTGAAACTTAGCTCTGTAATTCGGTATGAAAACATTGGGTATGCAAGCCTATGCTTTAATGAAGGTGCAGATGATGTAGTAGAAAGAGACTCTTGGTTGTTTATGTGTAACAGTTATGCTGAGCCTCCTCCAGTGCTGCTATTCATGAACTTCAGGGTTTCTTACCTGTTTGTTATGACCTCTTAACTACTTCTGAGCTGTTACTCTGTCAGCAGCAGTAATAGTAAGCCTCTTCTCTAAATACCTTCTTCATTATTTCTCTATGAGAGGGTAAACCAGCTTCAGCCATACACAGTGCTTCGTTCCCTGGAGCCCTGTTCCTGCCCATACCCAGTGCTGGACCACAGCAGCCTGTGGGGCACAGAGCCAAGCACAGCATTTGTCTTTTTCAGCACCTCAGGTCCCTGAAAAGGAGACGTGCACGCCAAAGCTTCTCACAGTCTTCATTTGGATGGGTGTCTTCATGTTCTCCATTCAAGTTTCCACCTTGAATATCTCCAAATGAAGTTGGTGGGTATTCCAGCCAAGGTTGCATGCTACAGTTCCTGATCCTGATTCTGCTGCCCTTCAAAACTCTGTTGTCCTCTTCTAACCAGGGACCACTTCTGTGAGAACTTGCTTTGATAAGAAGGAAATTTACTTCAGTAAAAATTTGTTTTGCAGTGGCCACTTTGTAGTACTGGGAAAAAAAAAATGAGAGAAAGATGCAACAAAACCACCACAATCTGAAGACTCTTCTCCATTTAGGAGGCCAACTATCTTACTTGGAAATGCAAATTCAGGAATGTGATTTGAATTATTGTTGACCTTGTCACTTGAGAAGAAGAATTAATTGTTATCTTTTGTCCTTGAAGATGGAGATTTCAGTGCCTTGATTAGATCTTTGTGTGAGAAGTTGAGAGTGAAACAGGCAAATCCTGTTTCCAATATTTCAGCCTTGTTAGGGCACTGATAGTTTTCATAGAAGTCCTTGCCCTGGTAGTTAGCCATTACCAGGAGGAATCTAATGATTTACCTTTTTCTGAACAAACATCTCCTCAAAGGACAGCAGAAAGGATCCAGTGGCAGATGCAGTGAAGCCTGTTCTGCCAGGTCTAAATCTATTGTTTTGGAGGCAAATACACAGAGGCGTCCCCTGTGCAGCAGTTGTGACTCATGGGACAGCTCTGCATGTCCAGACTTAGCCACTTCAGGGTTACTCTGCAGCAGTGGTGGCACTGGTGGCACAGCTGAACATTCCTGGCTGCCCTTGGGTGTGTGTCCCCCCACCCTGCGGGATGCCTTTTTCCTAAACACATGCAATCCCATTAACAAGACAAGAAAAATTATAATCTTGCGTGAATATCTAACATGCAAGATTTTGCATACTTTTCTTTTTGAATCTTTTCATCTTAAATGGTGGTAAACAAGTTGAATCTTAGAATTAACTGAAGTATGTATTTCATCTTCATTGATGAATCTCTTTAAACTATCTGAAAAAATAAAAGCTTCAATTTTAAAGGGATACAGTTGTCTCTCCTTAAAGGTATGTATATCAGCTTTTGTTAAATTTCTGATCCTGGCCTCCAGTTCTGTTCATAGGCATAGTAGGAGAGAGTTGTTCACATGAAGAATTAATTAGTATTTATGGTACATTTATCCTGCTAGAATGTGTCCAACTTCAAATAGCCATGCTTTGATTGTTTTGCAAAAAAGGCACTAGTCTGTAGGAAAAATATTTCTAGAAAACCAGACATTTTTGTAGCAAGTTCTGCTTTAAAAAAAAAAAAAAAAAGAAGATTGGTATGGTCAACAAACATGAAGCTTTATCCAGCAGCATGCTGACATTAATTGCCATGGTTTCCTTCTTAGTGGTGGTCTTCTGTAAAACATGTCTTAACACCTTGTGGAATAAGTTAACTATTACTTTGCAAATGATACAGTATTTCAACAGATGTCTAAACACCCTGCCCTTCCTAACATGAAAAGGTCACAAATAACTCAGCTTTAAAATTAGGGTTGATCATGTAATGCTCATGAAGGAAATGTGTTCTTTTTACTGGAAAAATAGAGGGTATTCTGGTTCCTATTTTGGGACTGAAACAATATGATTTTTGTGTCAGGGAGTCACAACACATGGTCCATTTTTAACACGTGTGTTTATTTTAATAAAATGAAAAGTAATACTCAATAAAAAAAGCTGTGGTGTGATGTTGTCAGTTAGGACTCTGTTGCAGTCTTCACTTGACAGTATTTCTTTCTGTATGTGATGGGGTTTGTTTTTACAGTTAATTTGGCTTCCCATAGGAGGGAGGACTGTATTTATTAGAGCTTACCCTGCCTAATCTAACCTGAACACCTGCTGGGAAGCTGTAATACAATGTCAACTGCAGCGGTGAGATAAGGACCTGATTTGCTTTTACTTGACACTGTTTCATATTTACCATATTTCTTTAAAAGACATTTTGGAAATTTTGGGTTGTGTGCATATTTGTTAAGCTGTCCGATCAATCACTGCTGTGTTTCACTTCCATAAGCAATGCTGTGGCTGACTCCAGTACGTCTCTGCGTGAGTCTCTTGATAGTCTCATACAAGATGTGATCTGTCTCCTTCCAGACTTCATACATCCACAGGCTTATTTAATTTTGAGACTTCTTTCACTTCAGTGTTCTTTTTTCTGTAGTAACTCAGTACTTCATGGCTTAGACATGGCTACATCTTCATAGAGACATTCATCAATATTGTAAGACGAGTAAGCAACATTCATCTAGAAAGTTTGTTGCTCCTATGACTTGCTCCAATGTATGATTATTCAGTTATCTGTCATGCTGTTTGCAACTGGTCAATTAACACATGAATTCATTTATATTATAGTATTTGTGACAAAATGCTTCTGGTCATTTTTGTATGGGGTATTACATAGCTTTTCTTAGATGGCTTACCACACTTTGGAAGCAGACAGTTGACAAGTCATTCGTGTTAGAAATAGAATTCAACAAGACATGTATTATTTTGTCTCTCTATATATGAGCAATATTACATTCTGTATTCCTTGAATTGAAGGACATCACTCATTGTGATGTTTCCATATAAATATAATTTCACCTATACATGCTGAGACCAGAAGCAAATATGCAGCTGAAAAGATATGATTTGAAAGAACAATACCCATCTACCATTACAAATATATTTCTTGTACATCTGTATGTCACTGTATAGTTTTATGCATGAATAATTTGTGTGTGTTCAAATGAAGGACAGAATGTTTCCCACATTTGGCTCTGGCAGGCTGAATTTTATGTGTGAAGACTGGACAAACATAAAGACTCATTTTTGGCCTCACATCTGAGGAAGCTCTAGAGGATAATATTTTCCTCCAGAGTCCTCTTTAGACTTGTGTTTAGTAAATGAGCTTCAGATCTTCCTGTTCAGTGCCATTCTAGCATAGGAGGAGGAGCTTTGGCTCATCAGTACTGAGCAGCAAACCGAGACGTGAGCATAGCATGTCTCCACATAAGTGCCACGTTAGGACAGGGATATGCTGGGGAGCTGATCCCCAACTGCTGGCATGAAAGAGCCACCCGAATAAGTTGAATCTTGCTCCCCTTTTTCCTTCATGTAGAAGTGAAGAGGCAAGGGAGTGGGATGAGAAGGTCTAGTGTGAGCCAGGGTCCTGCCCTGGGTAGGGAGAAGAGCCAGCTGGACTGAAGGGCACAGAGGAACTCATGAGTCTGTCACTGAAGAAGTACTCCATGTAACTAATTTAGCTGAAAATTTAGTTTGGCTGTCTCTTTACATTCTTAGGGCTTTTCTGTGCATTAGGGAGAGAGCACTGTATAACTGGTGACTTTTATTATGTGACTTTCACAAGTGCTTTTTGATTTTGCATGTGACTGGTTTTTCATGTGACATTTCCACTGATTTTTCCAACAACAATGCTATTATGTTTAGAATTAGAGAAAAAAAATGTGTAGAACATCATGCTAGAGAAATTCTGCATGATTGTGTAATTAATGACTGCTTTCCACTTGAGTTTAGAGTCAAAGTTACACAAGCAATTTTATCATCAAAAGTTTCTGAGTTTGAACATTTTGTTTTCTTGTGAGGTGGCCTGTCATATGGGATTGCATTTATCAAGTCCCAAAATGCAAAGCCTGAAAGAGGATACCTTTTTTCTTCTTTTTCCTCTAAGTCAGTCTATCCAGATCAGAATTCTGGGAATATTCAAAAAAATAACAGTTACTTTGTTACACTTCTATATACGTGTGGAAATGTGGAGTTGTTGCAGTTGATTTTTTTGGTGTTGTTTTATTTGGCTTTGTTAATGGTGAGCTGCCAATGAAATGATTAAAATTCCACCCACTTAAGCACAATCTGTATAAACATGGACCTTCAGAAGGCTGGGCTCTTTTAGTTTTGATCTGAAATATTTTCAGTCTTCATTCAGTGTCTTCATTGTCTTGTTTCCACTCTGTTCTACTTTATTGGAGTCTGCTCCATTAAGATGACCCGAAATGCTTGATGCTTCCCTGGCTGATGGCAGGGGTAGGGGGACGTGTCCTCTCCCTTTCCCTGTCCGCAGTTCCCCTGAGGTGCTGTTCTGGCTTTCAGAGCTCAGCTGAATTGTAAATTGGCTATTTTTTGTGAAAATGCGTTCACCTTTAACATTTTTTAATGGAGTTCATTTCTTTAGGATAATGTAATTGTGGGTTGCCAAACAGCTTTCAGGAACAAGGAACAGACTCCCAGAGAAAATGTGGCTAATTTGAAGTGATTTGGGGGCTCTCATCAAAAAGCTTTGGCAAAGCTTTCTTGCCTGTTTTGAGTAGGTGATCATCAAAACTTTGCCTCATCCCATTGCTAAAATAAATGTAGCTGCAGACATGAGCTGTGGATATCTAGAGAAAAAAACTTCCTTTAATCAAGAAAAGGAGAAGGAAAGAGGTCACTGGGACTATCACTAAACCTGTAAAAATTTTTCTGGAAAATACAGACAAATGTGTGGATCACGTCTGTAATTTCATTAAAATTACAGTAAACTAGAAAAAACAAGAATTATTCAGTTGCCTTTCGTCCTCAGATGCTTTTGGCATTCTCAAAGTTTATTATTTAATCTTTTATGAGAACTTCACAGGTGCTAAGGATGTCATATGCTGCCTATAACTGAGTTATAACCCTTTGTCTCTGGACTGGGTCTTCAGTTATGTTTTTATTAGTACCGCTTTAAATTCTATTTGGGTTTGCAGTCTGATTTTCATCACTGATTTTAAATGGGTACTTAACTTAGTAAGTAAGGGACTTGACTAAAACTGTTTGGATTATATTGCAGAGTTATTTTTCTTGTAAGATGATTTGGATTGATTGATAGCTGTTTCATGTGTTGAGTGTCAATGGCAATATAATCTTTTCCTTAATTTAATACTTCTTTTGCTATTCAGACTGACAAACCATACATACTCTGTTATAAATGGTGAATAATATATGTAGCATGTGGTCATGTTTTATTTGTGGTGATGTCCTGGAATTCAGTTCATGAGGCAGAAAATCAGTGTTATAAAATTGGTTAAATAATCCTGATTACATATAAAAGAAGAGCTGGAAAGTGTGTAAAACCACATTTTGTTATTGAAACTAAGGGAATTATCAGAAAATCAGTTAAACAGTGCTGTATGTGCACTAAAATTATAATTTTAATTTGGATCAGGTGTGTGTATTTTGAAGCCACTCTGTTGATTATCTGCACTCATTGAGCTTGATTGGGTTCACATCCTGGAGCAGCCTTGGAGCATGTGGATGCAATTGTTTTTATAAGAAATTAGATTGCCAAATGCACCAGTGCGTGCTCAGCCTACATCAGGTACTCAGGATTTTTGAAAAGGCAAACTGTGCTTTGCCTCTACAGCTGAGGGCATGTTGTTAGAATTCTTGGACACTATCTGTGGGTAAGAATATGTAGGTCTGAATGGACTGGTTGCGGTCTCCATTTCTTTTTTTGGAGCTGTCAGCATCTTCTGCCAAGTATGTACAGATTTACTTCCAATCACTTCTCCAAACTTTAAGCAAACCTGTTCTTGAACTGGGCTGAACTAAAGAAAACATTCTTTATTCTCAATGAAATAATTTGTGATTAGCAGTTCGTTCTCCAGTTGAGTGGTTTGCTTCCTTGTAAACTTCATCAGCAGCTATTTACTCTTTGAATTTAATACAAATTCTTTAATACAATAAGAAAACTTAGGTTTATAGTAAATGAAATTTTCACATTCCAAAAGTTTGTTTATTCTTTTGGAGATATCTTCTCAGTTAAGGATGTCATACACTGTCTGTAGCTGAAATATAAGGACTTGTGTGCTGCTTTGAAAGGGGAGAGATCTCTATAGAAATAGTTATGTATTTTGTCAGTCACAAATACTTCTGGTATCTAAAACCCTTGGATGCAAATCATACACTGGCCCTCCTTATTTCTGCTCCTTCTCCTCCTCATCTATCGACAGTATATTTCAAAAAGAGTAAGTATGGATGTTACTTTACTAATGTCCTTCCACTATAAAGATGGAATACGAAAGATGCAAAGAAATCATGTAACAGTTGTGTATTTTCCTTATTCTCTTGTTGTCTCTTCTTGTACCTGTTTTGTTTGCTGGTATTTCAGTGACCCTTCCAGAACATGGGTAGGAGCATCCTAAGCGGGTCAAGGGAGATGCTTCTCCCCCTTTACTCTGCTCTTGTGAGACCCCACCTGTAGTGCTGCATCCAGCTCTCGGGCCCCCAAAATAAGAAGGACGTGGATCTGTTGGAGTGGCTCCAGAGGAGGGCCATGAAGATGATCAGAAGACTGGAGCACCTCTCCTGTGAGAAGAGACTGGGAAAAGACGGCTCCAGAGAGATTTTGTAACACCTTTCAGTACCTGAAGGTGATAGGACAAGGGTGAATGGCTTTAAACCGAAGGAGGATAGGTTTGAGTTAGATGTTAGGAAGAAATTTTTCACTATGAGAGTGATGAGACACTAGAACAAGCTGTCCAGTAAAGCTGTGGATGTCCCATTCCTGGAAGTGTTCAAGGCCAGGTTGAATGGGACTTTGAGGGACTTGGTCTAATGAAAAGTGTCCCTGCCCATTGTAGCAGGTTGGAAGTATATGGTTTTAAGGCCCTTCCAACACAAACCAGTCCATGATTCTGTGTTTCTAAGATGTGATCTTGGAGCAAATGAACCTCTTCCATGCTCATACTCATGTCAGCAGTGATGTAAGCACAGAAGTGGCAGGGATGGGTGGGAAGAAGATTCACGCTCTGCTGCCTCCCGGTGACCAGCTGTATCAGTGTGGGTGTCCTGTATGCTCAGAGCTGTCTATGTCCTTCTGAGATGGCTGGCACTGGGCTGTGACAAATAGAGCAAAGGAACAGAGCATCTGGGCTCTGGGAAGCAGGAAGTGTTTCTTCTGTGGCTGTGACCCACTGGCCTGCTCTTCGTGCATTTCCAAAACTGGCCCCGTGGGCTAGCAGGACTGCAGAGAGGGAGGAGAAGCTGTTTTGGGCTAATGACGTCGTACTGTGCATAGTAGAGTGGGAGCCCCAGCCTGAGCTGGCCAAGCAAGCAGTGTATGTACAACTTTTGTGTAGATATCCCCTGAGAGCACAGACTACATGCCCAATGGGATGCAAGTCAATTAACTCATCCTCCTTGTGCTTACCTGGCACAGGGTTGCAGTTGTCTCTATATGCAATAACTGAAAGTGGAGGAAAAATTTCCCTTGTTGCTTTTGGACTGTCTAAGTCCAAGGTAAGTGCTGATACTGAAAAATAAAAGAAGACTTTTTTTTTGTTCAAAGTGAGATCTTTGCAAAATCTGTGCTTTTGTCTACTGAGGAAGGAGTATTGCTTTTAATATTTCTTTCTTCTAGATAATGAGTGTAGTTGAACAATGTGTTAAGCATCACAGCTCTTCTGAGTAGGGAGTACTGTCAACTCTTCGCTTATTTCTCATGTAGTTTGGTCCCCAGTTTGACTACAGCAGCAAAATTTCACATTGTGTGCACAGACTTTTATGTCCATTTTCTATGAAGTTTTTCTTTGGCATATTATGTGCTGTCATTTGATAGTGCAGTTTTATATTCTTCCCTTCCTTTCCTACCCTGCCCCTACTGTGCTTTTCATATCTATCAAAGTGGCTTTATGGCTATTTGCAGTTATTTACCTTTTTCACAACTCTAGTTCAGTATGGTTTATATTTTCTTCCAAATAGTTACATTACACTTTCAGGTCATTAATCTCTACATTCTCTTCCCAGCGAGATCATGGAGAATCAGACCTCAATGGTCTCCTGGAATTTTCTTTAGCACAGTCCAAGGTCATGAGGCTGAACATATTGTTTGAATATTCATCCAGCAAGACCTTTGGATATGCAGCGAGTGAACTCAGCTGAGCACTGCTGCTTGCAATGATCGGTCTTTGTTTATTTAACCCAGGCTGTACTTTAAAGAGGTTTTGGTTACAGGCATATTTGGAGTCCTGTATAGAGCACAGCATCACCAATGTCCTTGTATTATCTCTGAGTGTCTTTATTGTTGCTGAGCAAAAAGGGAGGTTCTATTCTTTTCACATGGTTATATAATTAATGAGTTATTCTAATGGCTTTTAGATCTTATTATTTGGAGATATTTTCAAAGAAGTTACAAGGTCAACATTTTAGGAAAAAGCAAGGCTGTGTTTTATAGCTGAGGGAGTAAGACGCATGCATTACCAGTTCCAGTAGAATTTAAGTTTAGCTGAAAACATCTGTAGTTTTTTTGGTTTAGGAGAACCTCTCTCTCAAATGTGCTGAGCTAAAAGCTGTTTTCCAGATTTTGCCATTAGACAAGTCCAGGACTTGCCAGTTCCTGAACTTGCCAAACTACACACAAGTGATTCTGATAACATAGTGGGCAGTTTCCCTATGGCTGTTTCAGTTCTTGGGACGAATAGCACATGTGGCGTGTGCTTTCACGTAAATTTCTTCTGGATGACAGGAATAGTTATAAAAGCTAGTTCATGAATATTCACGGGGGAAGAGAAATAGAAACATTAAAAAACTGGAGTAGAGGATTGGAGGCACAGAGTTTGGAAAGCTTCATCCTAAACCCAGCCTCTGAAGAAATCCTGGTGGGGAAGGTGGGATCATTTAGAGGGAGGGAGGTGGATTTTGGATGTTTCCAGGGAGATTTATTGCAGGACATATTGGGAACACTCATTCCACCTTTCATACATATTAAGAGATTGATTCTTTAAAAATGATACATAAAGGAAAGAAATCTGCCAGACCTGCAGTGTTCAACACTTCAGTTTCTTAGGGACTTTCAAAAGATACGTGCTCAGAGCACGTTTGGTGCTTATCTGTAGGTCTGTGGGGTACAGTGTCTATGGGTGCAAACCTATGACACTTTGTTATGTCAGACAAAGAAATAGGGTTTTGTGTCCGGCTTATGATCACATATTTCCTCCTTCTTCCCTAGATGGAGCAGTCCCCATCCAGCTGCCCGCAGGCTGCTCCTGCCTGCCCCACACTGCCTCAGGTGTCCAGCACAGCTGCTTCTGGGATCCACGCTGGGTTATGTCTCGGTTGTCCAGGCTGGCTTCCAGTACTGAGCTCTCTTAGTGTGGCTGCTTCTGCTGGAAAGGTGCTGGAATACTCTTGGGAGTGGCTGTGCCAGCAGTCTAGGGCAGGTGTTAATCCCCAGTGAAGGGGAGATGACAGGCAGGGGGCAGGCCAGGGGCCGTAACCTTTGCAGTCAGCACAGCTGGCATGGCACAGTGACGTGTGGCCAAATACCTCATCCTTGCGAAGGCACTTAATATCCACTGTGCTTTTATTTATCATTATACACACCAAATATGTTATCTTTAACTAATGCAGTGAGAGGTTTTTGTGCTGGAGATAAAACTCATGGGACTGCAGCTCAATTTTGCAATATCCATCAATTCTGTACAGGATATAAAAATCATTCTGCAGTAGGAATAATTTCAATATAACTGTAGGCTCTGCTGCAGCCATTTGAAACATTTTGAATGGTTATGGCAGAAGGTGTTAGGAAATGTAGTATTTAGACATCACCATAAGTTAGTGCATGCTGCTCAAGAAGCTCTGCACTGGCCAGACCTTATGCTGTGGAATAGATCATTCTATCATGGGCTGTTCCTAACGCTCAGTGCTGCAGAAGCAGATGAAAAATCCATAATGCAAGAGTGTGCGCCTATGTGAATACAATCACAGAAGGAATTCATCCACAGTAACTTCAAAGAGCACTCTCCAGCAGGCAGAAAATCACAGTTTAACGCATGGAGTCTTCTGTCCCAAGACATTTGTCTGTGTTGCCTTACAGGGCACAGTTTGTCTTCTTCATCATATACAGTACAAATGATGAAACCCCATTTTCAAATACTCAGCCATGACACACAGCTCTGAGAAACGCTCATTATTCCTTGGCTTCACTCTTCTTTTTATTTCTTATTTATTCAAACAGATTACATTCCCATTTGGATAGGATTAGCTGTGGTTTGAAAGTATTGCTGCGGTTTGTCCTGTGAACATGAGTGTAGTATTTAGCTGAGCGAGGTCTGTTTCATGACCTGAAACTTCTTGGATAGAGCACACAAGAGTGCCAGCATTTGTATCTAACTAGATTTCCTGTTGTAGAAAGGCATGAGGCACATTTGGGGACTTCTTAGGAACTTTCCCATGGGGTAGAACACAGCATTAGGGGGTTTCTTCATAGCTTCTTTAGGAAATGTGGATTTTTTTTTCTCCTTTGCTGTTGAGCTTCTGATTAACATTAACAAATGTATTCAGAACAAGCTAAAACAGTAGTGCTCAACATTTTGCTGTGATGGGGCACATGAGAGCATTCTACAGAGTGACCTGCCTGTGCATGCATGTTCCCAGTGCGCCCCCATCCCCATGTGGCCTGATGAAATCCATCTACAGCTGTTTATCAACAGTCAGCAAGGTGACTTTGTCCTCAAACAATTTAATTTTGCATTTTTAGGATCAAAAATAACCAGTTAAGTGCAATAGGTGCAATTTATATTTGTGTCTTTTAGTATGGCAAATCCCAATTTTTTTAGGGTTATGCAGTTTGTCTTCTAAATTAATTTTTCAAAATGCAAAACAGGACATTTAATCTGCTCTGAATAGCTGTGTTCCTCCTATGAACATGAAATATTTTTCCTAATTTCATTTAACGGTTTTATTTTGGATACAAGTATTGTGTTAGTGTTGGAAACCCATGCACAGTAACATAACTCTGATGTTGAAAAACTGAAACTTTAATTGACTGGCCTTGTCTCTCTGAAGGCAGAGTGCAAGGTAAACAAGAAAACATGAGCCTTAAATGGTAAAAATCTTACTTTTTGAATTTTAACCTCCTGAGCTAGACTACCGAAAATTGGTGCTGGGAACTAATCTCAGCACGAATGCACACCATTATTTTAATAGGAAACATACCGGTTTTCATCCTCTGTAATGGAGGTATTATTAAAGCACAGTGTAACCGTTTCATGCTAAGTATGTGTTTCTTAGCACAAATTGAATTGTTCCTTGACTCAAAATGGCAGTAAAATAAGATTTTTTTTAATATTAATTTGAATAGGGTGTGAACGTGCTCAATGGTTGTCTTTTCCTTGCTCGTTCACATCTGAGAAGCACTGTGCCAGCACCCCAAGGGAAACTCTTGTCCATCCCAGGCCGTCTCTTCGCTCAGGGGACTCCTTGTACGGGCACTGCTGTTCTGGGCTGGATGGCATGTGGTGCAGGTTGATGCCATTAGGCAGGAGGTGAAGCATAATCCTTACATTAATTTAAGTGGCTTTAACAGAGGACCTCTGAGGACCCTTACTTTCAGGAAAGACAGGATTACCTGTAAGGGGTCCATGTCTGAGGAAGGAAGTTTCTAACCTTCTTAAGCATAGTCTCAGGAAGAACAGGAGGTCTTCTTGCCACTTGGATTTTGGGAAGCAGCAGCCACAGATACCACAACATGACAGGTTATAAACCTGGATTGCAGGTGTACATCTTAAGTCATGTGAACTCAGGCACAGTCAGTTCTTCTCCTGACTATGTTTGCTTAACTTAAACTTTTAAGCTGTGTCTTAGACTTCATTTAAGAATACCTGAATATCTACAGCCTTAAATGGGAAATGTGTGTACCTGTTTACAGTACTTGTACTGTAGTAATCCATTATGTTTTTGATGTCCCAAATAAGTCTGTATCTCTTAGCTAAGAATTTTAATTAATGAACTCTGAAGAAACTTGTGGCTAGTGTTGTATACAATGACTGGTGCAGAATTCAGAATCTAGAATGTGAAAACTCTGGTTTGGTGTCTTCTTTTAGCATTTCTGTGCAGTTTGACTTTTCTGCCTATAGCCAGATATCCTTTGCTACCTTCAGGATCTTCCTTGTGATGGAGACTGCTCTTACCAGCTCTAGCCCATCAGGTCCTGATGTTGGTGCTCTATAAATGAAAGTCACGTTGCATGGTTCTCTGTACCTGATGTAAAGCTCTCAGTAGTTAGAGAGAGCCTTCAGTGAACTTTGTGTCAGACCCTTTCTCAAGACCTGAAGCTACACCAACGAATCCCCATTCCCACAAGAAATTGGAACAATCTCAAAACTCTCCATGTTCACAACTGATTCCAGCTTCCATGGTATAGCTTATCTCATCCTGAGGAACACTGAGAACCAGAGCTTACTACTGCTCCAAACTGAACCTAGAAGATGAGAAACTGTTCTCTTTTCTATTTTGAGTGCTTCTATTTTTATACCCCAACGAAAAGCAGTACCTAGTACTTAATAGCAAACCTCTGATTTCTAATTGCAGTCCACTCTTGGAATCAAGGAACTGGAGACTGGTCCCTCATTTTCATTTTTCCTAGACTTTTCCCATTCCTTTGAGCCAGTGAATAAATTGCCCCTGGGTTTTCTTGGCTATAATATGTCCTTATTGTACTCCACAGCTGAAATGGGTTCTCAGAGAGCAGGAAATTCTTTTCCCAAATGTATTTGTACAATTTTCTGGATAAGGACAGACTCTTGAACTTTTCTCAGTTACCTATATATAGATTTCTTAGAAAAATATAATTAGTCCCATTCCTGGTTTATCTATACTACTCTTTAACAACATTCAGATATACAGGACCAAGGTGGTGTAACTGGTTTTTACAAGGATCCAGCATTGAAAGAAGGGGGATTCTTTGATTGCTTTCTAAGATGTTAAAAGAGGGGACCTTAAGTGTTTCAGCAGTATAAAGTAAGCCAGTGTATTTTCGTATTGCAAAATGTTATGTAAAGACATTTGAAGCCTCCCGTAGTTATAAGGATTGTTCAGATGGATTCAGGGATATCATGCAGAGCTGCAAAAAGCATTTTATGATTCAGGCTGGTATCTGGTGATGCAGTCTTCAGAAGAACTGTGTGATGCTTTCCAACAGCACTTTACATTTTAAGCTGTACTAATCATTTTCCAAATACATTCTGGTAGCATTTCAGGAATGTGCAGAATGGGGGGGGTGGTGGTGGTGCAGGATCTAACAGGCAAAGGGAGGTGAGGCTGCTGTGGCTCTGTGTGCCCAGGTATGGTTGTATCCTCAAGAGGCATATGTGCACACTACATGTGTGTGTGTAAACACGGTTATACAGACACAGATGGGATACATGGCTGTGACACAAACAGGAGTGCCATCGAGGGCCTGGTTGGTTTCTCCTCTCCAGCTGTGTAAGATGAAAGTCAAATACAGGCATCTATATAGCACATCTTTATAGACAAATATACAGTGTATGTAGGCACATCCATGTTCTCAGTCTAGTCCCTGGATCCCAGTCTCCCCAGCTGCTGGCACCTGGGCATTCAAGCCAGTGCAGCTGCTGGTACCCCACAACAGGGACCTCTGCCTAAGCTGCTGCATTCAGAACCCTGTACAAACCTGCAGGCAGAATGGGCTGCCAGCAGGGATGGCCCCCTCCTGTCATAGCCAGGGGAGTGAGGAATGTCTGTGGTAATCAGCTATTAATCAGCAACCCTGGTGAAAAGGCTCTGAGCTCAGAGCTGCTGAGGCTCAGACTGCATGTCTCAACAGAGATGTTCCTCCTATTTCTTTACAAATTGGTGGGACAGGTAGCAACCCTGAGGTGAGATGGTACCTAAAGTTTATGAGTTATGCTTGTCTCCTTAAGGACCCTGTTAAATATTTGTTACAACATTGTTTATTTTTTTTTCCCCTTGGGAAGCTGAGTGTAAATATGATTTCTTTTGATGCTCGAGTTTTGTGATTTTCTCCCACTGACTTCACACTGCTGAGGGAGGGGGGACTGCACAGACACAGCTTTTGAGAAACTATAGTTGAAGCCTTGCGCCCCTGTGGCAGATCGCTGGGAGGCTTTCACGAAGGCTTTGAGCTATTCAGTGGGAAACAAAGAGAGCACTGGTTTGCCCTGGAAAGATGACTCCGTGCCCTGGAAAGATGACTCGGTACCCTGGAAAGAAGGAAGTCTTGGTGTGTGTCATATTACTCTGAGTCAGCTTTATCACTGAGGAGATTTAATGATAAAAGTATGTTTATTCAAAATACAGATTTACAAGGAGGGAATGAAGTCACTAAAAAAGTAAAAATCACAAAAACATATTGCTAAGGGTACACAATGCAAATTCTTCTTTTCAGCTTCAGCAGTTTAGGTAGTTTGTGAGGCTACTTTGTTCTTGCAGCATACTCTGCAAAGTACTTATAATTAAATGATGAGTTATGGGGATCTGGCTTTGGTTTCCAGAGAGAGCTTCTTTGAGTAATCCCCTCCGTTGCTGACTCTGGAGGGAACAAGCTCCTGCCTCTTTCCTGTGTTCCTGACCCTGGTCCCTGTGGTGGGTCAAAGTCACTCACACCCACGTCTCACCACCCCGGCTTGATGAGCATTTCCTCATAGCAGTGGTTTAAGTAGGTATTAAACTGCTTTCATTGTGTTTTTGTACTCAATACAGCATGTGACTTAAGAGTTTTATTTCATGAGCAATAACAGTAATAGATTTTTTCCTTCCCCATATTGGTTGTACTTGCTACTCTGCAGAGAAGCTACCCCAGGTCTGTAAACTCTTGGAAAGTGGAACAGAGCACCTGGGCACTCTGATCTTTTCCTATCTAATAGATTAAGGGTAATATCTCCAAGGACCTGCCAGAATCTGGTTTCTTACTGAGTTTGTTTTGTTTTTCTACACTGGAAGTGGTCTTTGATGGAATGGAAATAATGAAGAGGGAACGCCTAAAGAAAAGGAAGCAAGCTTATTAAAAATTTTGAGCTTCAGATCTACTTTTGGAACTTGAAGTAGTCAACACTTGGTTGAAATTAAAGTACAAGCCCCTAGGCTGAATTTGTGACTGAAACTGAAGGAAAGAAGATAGACTGACGTTCAGATATTAAAAAAATATGATTCTTTTTGCATTTAGGGTGAAATTAGAAAGGACTTCTGTCTTAAGTGGAGTTAAATTAGTTGATCCAAAGTGACCTTTTCAGTTTATTGCACTGGTTGGCTGTCCTGTAGTATGAAACAGCTCAGGACCAGAATTGTGGGGATGACATCACCAGACAGGTGTAGTGATTCATGCTTATTAAATTGTCCTGAGTTATGAGCCATTAAACTGCATTTCAAATATCAACATTTAGTCTGAAACAGCGAACCAGTCTTGAAATTAGAACAGTTTTCATTACCTAATGATGGGAGGGCTTGCAGAGAGATATTTGAGATGCCAACCCTCTGCTGCACCAACATTAACTGTAGTCCTTAGTTCTGATGTGCCAAATACATTCTGCAGCCTAAATATCTGAGTCCATGATTATAATACTGAAGATTGCTTGAGTCAGTGTAGCTGCTGATGTGCACTGGTTTTCTCCATGTAAGTGAAATAATTCAAGTAGTTTGTTCCACCTGCTGGCTCTTTCTGTAGGTGTCAGCTGGAAGCAATGCATTAGCACCAGAATCACTGTTAGAAAGAGCAAAATTGGTGTCATGGCTTCAGTGCTTACTTGGTTGACTTTTTCTCAACAATTTTTTTCATTAGCTTTGAGAACTATCTTATATAATCCTCTGCTGAACTGCTGTAAGCTCTGATGTCCTTGGTGGGACAGGCCTGCTCAGTTTTTCTTTCAAAATGCAAGGAAGTTCCCTAGGTCTGCTGTGTTGCTAGCATCTGGTCAGGATTTTTTTTTTTTTTTTTACTGTAGAAAACACTGGATTGAAATGAAAAAGTAAGAACTTGGCCTTATTTTAAAACCAAATATTGATTTTTTCCCCCGTACTGATAAATGGGCTCTGGCAGTTGGTAATCAATAGTTTCAACCTTTTGAATGTTTGTGGGATGCTACGCTAGATGCAGAGCAATTAATTGTTTCTAGTGGCTGGAAAGGAATATGAATGTTCTGCTGGGCAGTGATTAGGCTTTATGGAGCTTTCAAACCTGGTAAGACTCCAAAAATGTGTAAAAACTCTGTTTTGTAAATTAAAATCAGAAACTATTATTAGCTTTTGTTTGTAGTTCAAGCCTGATGTCATTTTTGGCATAGTGCTAAAGAAAAACTCCCAGCTCATGGATCTGTTCTTTCTCAACTCAGTGTCTTCAGTGTTTGCTCTTGAGGCTGTCTGTCTCTCTAAAGAGGAATGGTTTGTGAGATACCAGCTTTCTGAGGGCTGATTTAGTGTTATCACCCTCATGGGAAGAGGGACAGGAGGCTTTGTTTGGAGCTGGTCATGACTGCAAGATTTCCAGCCAGCTTATCCTTACATAAAAGTGTCACAGCTTTAACTTTTTATGCTGGTGTAAAGTTCTCTAAGGACATTCCAGATAGACGGCCCTGGGCTTTGTGGGAGGGGTGTACAAGATTTGCTCCTGCATTTTTTGCCTCTTTTTCCAGTCCTTCTATTTATATTGCTAAATGACTGTAATTTAGGGTTAAAAAGGATTTGTGGAAGCATAATATCACAAAAAAACCCCTTATGTTTGGATCTGTAAAGTATCACAGGAGGCAATCTTCTTCCAAGTTTCATGAAGTTGCAGTACATTAATGGCCATTTTGTGACATCTTTTCCAGTCTTGCTTTTTTCCCTGGCAATGAGGGTGGAGGCTGCTGAATTTTAGAGTTACTACATTAAGAGTCACTGTAGCTGTGGAGGAATAATTTGGTCTGTAGTAAGTCACTGTTCGATTATTTGAAGTTTTCCATAATATTTATTTTAATAGTTTGAATCTACAAAAAGCTTGAAAGCCTCCTGTATATTGTGACTATTTAAATTCAATTTACTTTTGCTACAATCAGGTATAAACAAAAAAGGAAAGGCAAGTATAAGGAAAGGGGAATACTATTTATCATTCAGTTAAAAAAAGATTCTTTCAAACCAGTCACATGATCAGTTTGTAAGGAGTGTCTTACCATTTATTGTTCATTGGCCAAGTATACATAAGTGTTTAACAAGAATACTGTAGGGTTTGCAGTTAAAAGGAAAATACATATTTATCAGGTGACTGGTTTCTATGTTTTGTTTGCTGGCTGAAACATCCTCCTTACTGTTGTCTGTAGAAATGTTTCCTTCTTCAAAATGTGGAGTTTCTTTCTATTACAAGGTTGAAAAGTATGTGGTAGCTTGAGAGACAGAGGAGCCAAGATACAGTATTAGAATAATAGAAGATTTACAGCCTGGTAACTTGTGAATTAATAGGACCATAAAAGTAAGCCTCACAATACTAGAAAACAAGCACACCCCTCTTCCTGAAGGAATTGTACATGTTTATAGATACAGTGTATCCTGAGAGGAGGCATTTTGCACCATTGTTGTATTGGGCAAAACAGAAGAAATATTAAAGAACTAGACACTGAAGAGACAAATGTAAATTCTACCTCTGTAAATATTACAGAGGTAGAATTTACATTTGTAACTCCACACTAAAGCTAGATGTAATGAACGAAGCAGCTCAGCCTCACAGACATGTGGACAGAAAAGGCAGCCCCATGAATTACCTTTGTTATGGCAACGGGGAGCCAGGGTATTGGCAATAACAAATGGCTGGTGCTGTTGTGTCAGCCTCGGATGGCTCCTGCAAGACCAGCACGGTCATCCCTGCACACGCTTTGCACCATTCCCCGTCAGATAAGCGCCGTGCCAAGAGCTGGGACCAGCCCTTGGAGCTGCAGAAGTTGTGTGTGGCTTTTGTCTTGCTGCTGTCTGCTGCAGGTTGGAAATTCTCCTGGCTGCATCTCACTACAGAGACTAATACAAACCTTCCCTGAACGGTAATGGCTTACAGAAAACACTTGACAGCTGAGTTTTGTGGAAGGCTTTTGTTGACATTCCCTTAAGATAAACAACGTCATTCCTTGGTGGTTTTGCAAGTAATGAGCAATGACACGATGTTGGACTATTCTGTTTAAAGCCTTTAGACCGTAATGGCAGTGTGTGCATTGTGCAAGTACTGTCGTTTTGTATGGGTTTGTCAAAACTCTTAACAGGTGTCTTAAAGGCAGTAACACCTCCAGAGCATTTTTGCAAATCATTATTGTATTGTAGTGTGCCATAAGTATCCAAAATTAAACAAATGTTCATCTTCCACGTTCCTGTAAAAGTTCTGCCTCAAATATTCAGCTTAGCCTGGCAAATAGTCCTAATGTGACCTGTCCCTCTTGTTATACTTTCTACATTTTTTGCATGTGTAGTGAAGCATTTGGTTAACTCTTTCTATACAATCTAACCTATATATGAAAATATCCAGTTTTCAGGGCTCTGCAGAAAGTAACTGCTCATGAAGTACTACCTCACCTTTCAGCTTTGGTAGCTCTAGCCTGGATGGTAAGCATCTCATAGTGTTACAAAGAATGGGATCAAAACAAAGCAGCACGAAGACAGCTAACAAATGTCACTACTCCATGCACACAAATGTTTTATAAATAAATAAGCCATTTTAAAGAGTACACCAGTTGTTACTCTAAAAAAAACCCAGCAGCTATTACTATAACTTTTTAAAACTGAACTTTAGGAGAGGTGAAGAATATCCTCTGTAGAACTGTGCTCACAATAACTATTTTAGAAATGGCTTTCCAAATACAACAGCTGGATTTCGTATGTGTGTAAATGGTCTTGCTTTCTAACTAATGTAATACTTCACTAGAGGAAATTCAATATGAAAACTGTAATGTAAATTGTTTAATCTCCTGCTATCTATCTATCTATCTATCTATCTATCTATCTATCTATCTATCTATCTATCTATCTATCTATCTATCTATATCTCAGCTTTTGAATGTGCTGTCAGATGCTATAGGCTAATGTTTCCTGAGGCTTCATGAGACAGAGATGGCAATTGTCTGAGCCTGTTCAGTGCTCTGCTTCATATCCTTCCAGATCAGAAGATATCAGGATTTATTTTCTCTCCCTGCCCCAAGTATTTGCAACCTCAACAGCCAACAAAGAAAGGACAAAGAGTGACACTGTTTTAGGACATTCATGCAGGAATTCATGTAAATTCCTGCAGCAATTAATGTGTCTACTGGGGATTCATCACATTTCTGAGTACTAAATAGACCCAGACATTTACAGTTGATATTAGAACACCATTTGTCTTACAGCCTGACGTGATTGGTTTTTGTGGCTCTCCTACCACACAGTCAATAAGGGAATCAAGAAAATGGTTCTTGGATATCTGCTGCCTTGCTGTTTAATTGCTCTTCGTAATAGATGGAACCAGCTTTCTGTCTGTTACTGACACATATTTAATCCAAAATAATTGTGAACATCAATAGCCTACGGAGCATGTTACCAGCTTTAAAAGACAACTCCCACACCCCAGGCTGAATGTCTACAGAAGGCATTTTGTGTAGTTCACTGTCTGAACTTCTAACTTAAGCAGTTTTCTCATGGAGCCCCAAATATGCCAAGTTGTTACAGGATGCTTACCATAGTGCATTAAGGTTTTGAACTTTGCCAGCTTCTGAACAGATTATGCCAGAAGTGTTTCTCTCTTTTTTCTTTTTCCTTTTTTCTTTCTGAGGTTCAGTAGTTTCTTTTGGGGTAAAGGACAAGTAAGGCTCTTTTATAGTGCTTCAGGCAAATAGTCATGCAGTTCAACTTCCAGCAGTTTATAGTAAAGAACTGAATTAAAAAACTCTAGAAATGTGATACTTGCAGGTTGATTTTCCTCCTTAATTGTGCTTCTTATATGCTTCTGATGGTGGATTTGTATAATGGAGCTCCAAAAATGACAGTAATATTTCCTTACTTTATTCTTGATTCATCTGTTCCCAGTAGTATCTGCTGACATTTGCAATCAAATTAAATTTGTGCTGCAGAATCAGCTGATTTAAAACAGGGAGTTTAATTTATTAATTGTGAACTGAAATTTTTGTAGTTTGCCCTTATTTTCACAGTGTTCAGTCTGTGTTCTTATTTTCTAAACCCCTTGAATGGCTATTCTTTACTGCCATTTTGGCACATACAACAAAGTAGAAGAGGTCCAGTTCCCTACTGCGCTGCCTCCCAAGGTATCATTCACAAATCAGGAAGAGGAAAGTTGCATGGAGAGCGCTACCCAAGTGCCAGAGATGTCCTCACTGGACTACAAACTCTGTGACTGCACCACCTAAAAGCACTTTTGACTTTCCGTAATTCAGGGTGAATTTAACTGAACTTGAGATTTCTTTGCCTAATTGAATGCTTGATGGAGAAAAGTTATAGTGATTATTTCATGATAGATGCCAGAAAAAATTTTTAATATTTATGTTAGATAAGAGCAGTTAGGTTGATGAAATACAGTCTCCATTGCCACACTTTTCTCATTGTGTTTGAGAAATCTGAGCACAAATCCAATTGTTACTGATTTGTTCCTCCAAA
This sequence comes from Pomatostomus ruficeps, assembly GCA_013400735.1. Lineage (NCBI taxonomy): Eukaryota > Metazoa > Chordata > Aves > Passeriformes > Timaliidae > Pomatostomus > Pomatostomus ruficeps. Next base: position 11,890 of record VYZT01005378.1, on the reverse strand, counting down.
TCTTTTGGCTTTGGAATTGGGATGGCAGGAAATCCAATTGAGACACTGTTATTTTTGTTCATCATACAGAGTTTATATTTCAAAAATAAATAAAGTTATTCTTACAGAAGGGCAATAATGCGTGTGAACATAACAGAAAAATCACAGAGGTCACATCAAATTTTAAATGTTAAATAAACTGCTTTACAAATTAGAAGAGTTACACCAGTTCCCATCCTATTTGAGACCTTTCTGTACTGAGACTTTGGAAGACTGAAATGTGTGTTTTGCAAAAGACTGTTAATAGACAACAGTATATATTTTTGCTTTGGCATTTTTGTTTTTTTCAAATGCAGCTGCAGATACATAAGGAAGATTTCCCTGTGTGTTCTTCAGATTAATTTCTGCTGTATCCAGAATAATGTATTAGACTTTAAGGCAAGAACGGAACACGATGATTCAGGTTGACCTCCATTGAGGCCAACTGTTCCTATATCTACCCCAGCACCTTGTGGTTGAAATAAATCAACTTGTGATATTTTTTCCCACAAGTACAAAATTAAATGCATTAAAAGCAAATGAGCACTTACACTATTTTTTGTTAGATACATTGAGTCCCAATGTCAGGTACATAAACTGTTTGAAAATTTGATCCCTTTTTTCCCTTAGCCTTTTTGTGCTGAATAGAAGATGTGTTATTGTGGACTGGATGAAGCCTAACTAAATGTTTATCTTATTCATAGTAAAACTAAGACAGGCATTATAAAAAGAGCCAAATCCTGAGAGCCTCCTGGTCCCCCAAATTCTGTCCTTTGGCTGGCATAGAGGCTTAACTTTAAGGCAGAATAGGTATTCCCTGTCATCTGCTAACCATTCCTGGAATGCAAAGATGGTGTGTTAAAAATATGAGTGGTTAAGGGAAGAGCTTTAAGAAAGCAGGACAAAATCAGAACAAATGATTCTCCACAAAAGTGGAGAAAATACTGTGGCCAGCAGGTTTTTCAGGCTAAGTGTTGACAGGATGGGGCTGAGAACTGTTACTAAACAAACAATCTTTTCATTGATTGGATTGTGTGGAAGGGGAGAGGGCATTGCATGCTTTTTGTGAGAGAGTTGGGCTTTATCAGAGAGTTGGTCTTTATCAGGCAAATGCACAGTTCCATTGTCATTTCTTTTTCTGACGCAATTAACATGCAAAAGCAGAAGTTTGGTTTTATGTGTCAGAAATGCATAAATGCTTATATGCACAATATGCACACCTCTGACCATACATGTAACTTACATTTCTGATACAGCAAATTAACTAGACAGAGTTAGTAGTGCAGGTCAAAATCTAATAAGGTTGTCTGCTTCAGCATAATATATTTCATTTCAGTACTAAAATGGTGAAGCCAGACTAGACATCTAAGCCAATACACATGCAAAACTAATGAATATATTTTGTACTGATTGACGCAGTTTATCTTGCTCAAACTTCTTTGGCTCCAGGAATAAAATAACTATTGACCTAGTTCTAAAAATATAGAGATCAGGTAATACCTTAATTCTGATTTATTTGGTTCAAAATTTGAAATGCTATCACTTGCAGATGGAAGATAAGCAGTGGTAGGGAACAGTGCCATCATGAAATGCTGCAGACTGAAAAAAATCACCTGCTTGTTCTGGGATGAGTGCCATTGCTGTCTGATGGAAAAACATCAGGCTGGTCTCATCCTCTGAATGAGATGCAGATGTTTCTAATGGAAGAGGAATTTACCTGTACAGCATGGGGGGTGATGCAGCAAGAAGGAACACTTAGCATTTTGCATGTGACTTCTTGTATCCAAACACAGGACTTTTTTTCTTTTTTTTTCCTTTTCTCTAAAGGCAAACCCACAACCTGGTAAATATTAGAAGCAGATTGCTCATACACTGGAAGAGATTCTTGGCAGCTGTTTGTTTTGGTTGATCCCATTTTAAAATAAAATCCTAACAAAATAATAGAGAAAATATATGTGGAATATTGTACCTTTGTTTGGCATTTATGCTATAGTGAATGAAGTTTCATTAGAGTTATCACCATCATCATTTTTACATGATACTTGGGCATCTACTCAAAACTATGTATATTCATAAATAACTAGGCCTATGCCTGGAATATTCAAGCAATATGTGACATTGGTTTTCCTTATTGCCCCTGCTTTGCTCTTTTTTTTTTTCTTTTTTTTTTTTTTGGTTGGGCATTAGATTTGAGAGCTGGGTCCAATGTTTGAATCCAGTTATTGGATTGTTTAAATTACTCCCCTCAGCCCTTTCTGCACAATCCTTTGATTTCTTGTATTGAAAGTGGGTTGCTGTTAATCTCTCAGGATGGTCTTACTTACAAAGGGAAATTGAGTGGATTGGTGTTTTTCCATTTTTCTCTACCTCCTTTTAGATCCCAACTCAAAGGTGAGACAGCAAAATGAAAATCAGAATCCCGGAGTCTGCAGATTAGAGATATTAATCTCTTGCAGTCCCTAAACACTTGCTTCAGCAAGCTGCTGCCAATAGCCAATTTGTTCTGTAGGATATTGCAAGATGCTTTTTATTACCTTTGTTGACAGCCAGTTCCTACTCTCTATGCATGCAAGAAGGTTTATGGGCCCTGAGCTGTCACCTTGCCTCCCATTAGAACTTGAATCATTGGCTGAAATCTGGACCTTCTTGTAGACCTTCTTCCTTGCATATTTGTTCAATTTCATGCTGAGTTGACTGACTTCTTGCTCTGGACTTTGCCTTGATGTGACCACATTTTGTTTTCATTATATAAAGTTCCAGTAAACCTATTTCCTGCTTCATTGCAATTCCTTAATTTAGTACATTTTAATGTGTCTGTCCATGTCTTTTTCTTGTGTATATAGTATCAAATAGGGAAGAAAATCCAGGATGATTTGAAGGAAAGCTTTATCAGCATTAACATGGGAATAGTTCTGTTATTTCTGTGCAAGGGCCAGCAAATAAGTTATTCAAGACATGATAAATGAAGGGGAAACTGTTGTAAGAAACTTCTCTATCATGTATAACCCATATAAATCATTGTATATATGCAGTGGAATACTTTCAAGAATTTTAAATTCTTGTTAAGACTAGAATTAATTCAAAATATGAATGTGAGTTTATTAGAACAATCCTATTGATTGAAGAAATTCATGGTTTCTAGAGCAGTTTAGGTGTTATGAATTCTTACCAAAGGAAGACAGGCTCCAGGAGCTGCTTGACGAGATGGGATTGCTGGCTGACTCCCTTGAGGACCACATCTCCATCTCCAGTACCCTTTGTCTGTTGTCAAGTCACCACCTCCAGAGTCCATGGGCCTGAGGCAGGAGATGTTCCAACTAGGATGACCCCAAAGTCAGGAATTTTTGTCCCCTTTCTCACCTGTTTGCTCATTCCCAGCCTTTGTCCTAGCACCCTTAGTGCAGCCTGATTAGGCACCCAGTCACTGCATCTCCAGCAGCAGTGTGTTATTTTGCTGAGCAGCCATAAGAGGAACCGAAGATCACATGTATTTTTAGCAGAACAACATTCTAGGCCAGGGTTGATTTATAATGACTTTTATAAGGATCAGGGTTGATCAAAAAAGAAGTCAAATGCACTGGGATCATGCAGGCAGGACCCACAAAGGATTGGTGAGATATGATTTTTGTCACCTCTAACGGGGCCTCTTCTGTGTTGTGCAGCTGGGATCACTGGCATACCTTGGCCCTTTGCTTCAAGGACCCCTTGTAGCTGTGATGAAGCACACATGTTGCCTCTGAGTGGAGGATCCTCTTTTTCTGAGACTGGATTATTTAGCTTGAGGCAATTGGGGCTTGGGAAAGTTCTCTGGTGGTGCAGAGGCCTTCCTTTCAGTCCTGCAGAGATGCCAGCAGCCAGACTTACTTAGGTGATTAACTTATTTGAAAGAGTGCAATTACTCTTCCTGCTTTTCACCACACTGGCTTGCCCAGTGCTTCTAACCATAACATTTTTGTTTTGCGAAGTGGAAGAAAACATCTTCCTCTAAGATACTTCGTCAAAATAAGTAGTTCATTTGAACCTCACTGATGATCAGGAATGTTGAGAGAAAATCTGATGGAGGGTTTAATTGTGGTTTTGGGGATGGGATATATTTGACCATAATTGTGATCTGATCCTTAAAAGAACATAGAAAAAAAGCTGGGCATGGTTCAGATTTCAAATTTTTCACTGCTGATAGTGGGTCTAAGCAATCTGCTGTGCCTTAGGAATAAGATCGTAGGTTTAGGTTTATAAGAGATGATTCTGTAGACACAGTTCAGTAGCTGTCAAAAAAAGAAAAAAAATGTTAGGAGTTATAGAGAAGGAACAAAGAACAACCAGAAGAAAGTTTTGAAGCAGTTGCCTGTCGATGTCCACTGTACTGTATGGACACAAACACATGTACCCGAACCAGGCCGAGGAGCCAAAAAGGGGAGCCAAATGAGAGTCCAAAAAGAGCGAGCAAAGGGAGAGGCCAAAAAGAGAGGGCAGAACCCTCTGACCTTTATTTATATGTTCTTAGAAATCACCGTGGATTGGAGGTAGGAATTACCACCTCTCAATCACACTGGTTAAAGGATAAATCCATCACATTTCTCCGCCTAGGAGAATGGAATGAAAACAACAAGGACAGTTAGCAAAAACATGGCCATGTTTACAACAGCGTGTGTGAGAAAGTATTACAGCAAAGAGAAACATTGAAAAACTGCAAAACTCAGGACAACAGTTGCCTAATCCATCCCTGCCTCCTGTGCTTTGTTTTGCTCATGAGTAGTCTCAGGGCCCACAAGCTGAAGTTATTTTAGGTGAAACCCAGAAGATGCACTTTGGAAGCACACCTAATGTTTTCCAAGTGCAGAGGGACACTGAGACTTTTCTGTTCCAAAATAACACCCCCAAACTGGTGTATAGGGTAAGGTCCTCCTCTGCACACCAGCCCCTCCGGTGCTGGTGATGTGGAGGTAGCAGGAGAGGCTCCTCCCTCGGGGGTGGACAGGAGTGTGCTGCATGGCTGCGCTTGCTGTGCACTTGTTCTCCTCTCTGGGTGTCTTCAGGGACTGGGGACCTGACACTGGGCCAGACTAGACCTGTTTTCTGTTCTGGTTCGGTGAAGGATTTCAGGACCTTAATTTTAATGGAGACATTAATAGAAATATTACTGAGAGTTACTGAAAAATAAAAATGGCCATATTGTTTTTCTTTTTGTGTCATTTGATAACTATGGACATTACCAGGAACTGTGTATTTATTGCATCCCTTTCTCCATGTAAGAGAGAGGAGCATGCATCCTGTAGCTAATACAGTTCACATCCCTTATTAAGGACAAGCTTATCTCTCTCCTGAGAATTAGATTTACTGCTGCTGTTAGCAAAGGCCTGGGAACGGGATCCCCCAGCTGAGTTGCACTCCAGCTCTGTCCATCCTGGAAGTTTTCCCTCTGTAACTTTTTCATGTCAGAGGACATTTTCTTCCTCCTGGTGATGCTCCATCTTAATTCGTTCTGTCCTATGAAAATTGAATATAATGTTATGGCTGATTGTCACCATCTGTATATAAACCACAAGTTTTTTTCTACCACATGTCACAACACTGACTGAACTCTGGCTATTTGAAATGTGTCCAGGAGCAGACACCTAAATCAGATCCTTTGAGTTACTCTCTTCCAGTCATTACTTCTCTCTGCCAATTCCACATGCTATGTGGAATCAGAGGACCAAATAATGGTTTGAGTTGAAGGTCTTGTAAAGATCCCATGGACATGGGATCCCTGTCATGGGCAGGGACACCTTCCACTAGACCAGGTTGCAAAAAGCCCCATCCAGCCTGACCTTGAACACTGCCAGGATTGCAGGATCTACAACAGTGCAATCTGTTTCAGTGTCTCATCACACTCATCATAAAAAATTTCTCCTCTATGTCCAGTCTCAACTTTTCATCTTTAAAACTGTTGCCTGCTTTCCTGTCACTACATGCCCATAGGAAAAGTCCTTCCCCAGCTGTCTTGTAGCCCCCTTCAGGTACTGGAGGATGCTATGAGGTCTCCCTGAAACCTTCTCTTCTCCAGGCTGAATAAACTCAGCTCTCTTGCCTGTCTTCATAGGAGAGGGGGTCCAGCCTTGTGGAGCCACACCAGCAGAACCATGTCTTGTGATGGGGCCCCCAGAGCTGGACACAGTATTGCAGGTGGGATCTCACCAGAGAAAAGTAGAGAGGCAGAGCAGAGGGGAAATTTAAGCTCCTACACTTTGGTGACTTGTTTTATCAGCCTCAACTCACTGACAGTGGAGGGAATATATACAATATGTGCTTTCTGAGCACAAACGTGTGTGAAACCGCCTGGGAAGCAAACCTTGGGCACAGTTAATTATAGGGGCATTTCAAGTTGCCTCCAATTTCTTGATATATAACAGCCATTCAGTTTGAGGCAATTTCTTGGTGCAGTGCTCAAACCATGTGCCATTAGGCTGAAGGAGCAGAAGGTGGGCAGCAGTTTGAGAGGAAGGGGAATAGGTACAGATGCACAGAACTTTTCAAAAGCCCTGACTGCTCCAGTAATCAAAGAAGTGAACATTTTAAAACAGAACACTCTGCAGAAATACTGAAAAACTTGAGGGAGAGCTCTGGCTTCATACTCTCAAGCAGTTTTTCTTTCTCATCCAGGAATCTTAAAGAATTGTCTGCAGTGGCCCTGTCTACATAAGCAGTGAGGTTTTTGCAGGTGTCAGTCCTGTTCATTCCAAGGTCATAGGCCCTGGTATCAATCTTGGTTTTTTTAATATAAAAATTATTAGTAACTAACATGTATATGCCTGTATAGAAGGAGTGATGCTGATTGGGTGGTGAGCTGTCAATTCTCCCTCTCCCCTTTTCTCTAATTTATGTGCAGGCTTTGGCTGCTATCCCTGGAACCAGCTGCTATCAGACTGTGGAAGATTTTCTGATGCCAGCAGCAGCATCTGGATGCCTGGCACAGCTCTTTGAACAGTTGTCTTGATTTCCATTGCGGTTAGCATGCATCTGGAATTTTTTATCCTGCCTGGGTGATTTTTCTCCTTGGCTCACCTTGAATTATGTGGAATTTATGTGTGTCCATCCCATGGGGGAAACAGAACTCTTTGTAGTTACTTCTCAGTACTTGCGTAGAGGGTCCTTGCAGCTGAAATATAGGGAGAGTTCCCTTCTGCTTTCGTGTTTGTATGTGCTTTTTACAGGAGAAGGACACTAAAATTTACTCTCACCATGAACCTATTTCACACTTACAGAGCGCATGCTGGGTCTGTGAGCACAAAGTGAGAAACTTCTGTAGAGATGACTGCAATTTTTTAAAAATATGTTTTGTATCAGAAATTTCTAATTATACAAACAGAAACTTTCTACATTGTGTATTTTTTTGGATCTGATGTAGGATTCCTACTGGAAAATACAGATATGAGAGCAAAAAACACATTATGAGTTACTAGTGATAGATGTCCCCCACCCCATCATCTGAGTATGAGGAGCCAGGTTCAGGGTCTTGCTCTACCTGCTTGTGCTGTGACAACCTGGCTGAAAATTCAGAGTGTTTTCCACTGCAACCTTTCTTCAGGCCAGCTGAGATGTAAACCCCATAACTCGCTGAGTAGCATGTGTGCCTGAGAGACAGGAGCTTCCCTGAACCAAGGAGTGAACTGGGGAGATGGAGGAGGCAGTGTCTGTCCCCACAATGTTACAGAACTATGTTTTGTGAGGCAAAATTAGGTATCAATGCTGAAACTTTTTTATTAAGGATCCTGTTTGTGGCCTGGGTCATACCCAATCACTCATTCTCTTCTCATGCTTGCTTGCTCTTTTACTGCATGTGGGTTCAAGATGTCTGGGGTGCAGGTTTCATCATCCTAGAAATACATCTCCACTGCCCTTTGCTGTGCTGAGACAGATCCTTGCCTGGCAGCAGTTTCCTTGGTCTGCTCACAGCAGGAGAAGCCAGAGGATTGCTACCAAATTAGGAGACTGGGTTGCTGGCTAGGTCAGCAGAGATACCGTGGAAAAGTAAAAGACAGCTTTCAGATCCACCAGCTGCTCTGTAGACGCCTGAAGTAGTTTCTGGAGCAACAGCTACTTTTGGGATTGTAGTGGAAGGGAGGAAATGTTACTGGGTTGCCTGGGGCTTCCTTTACCTAGGGCTGGGTGGTTGTCACTTTTTGCACCTTTGGACAACTTTGTTTAGGAGAAAAAACTGCACTTCACTGTGTACAAAATGAGATTCCCAAACTGCACTGGGGGAGACCTTCCTGGGAAGAGCACAAGGCAGGGTGTTGGCACTCGTTGTGTGGCTGCTGCTGGGCTTACAGCTGTAGCCACAGTGTGAGGTGGGGGCCTGCCCAGCTCAGCTGCTCCCCTGCTGTACTGGGTGGAACAGAGGGAGAAGGGGGTTTGGCCTCCTCAAACTCTTGCATCTCCGCATCTCCATGGAAGCAGCCAAGAGGGCCAAGGGGAGATTTTTGCAGATGATTGTTTTGAGTTCCATCACCTTGAGTTGCTGGCAGCAGGAAAAGGAAAGGAAAAGCTGAGTGTGAGCAGCTAGGAATAGCTGCTGGTCCCGTTGAGAATGGATGGGCTGGGGACTGCTTTCACTTGTCCCCACAGGCCCCAGTCACCTGAGGTCCATCCCAAGCAGCAGTGATCCCCCTGCCTGCCCATAGCTAGCCCCTCCCAGGTGATTTTGGGGTGCAGATCAAAACAAGGCAGAAGTCTGGTCAGCAGGTGTTCGTTGTAGCTCTGATCTCTTCAAAATAATGGGCTTTATTTGGCTTTTAAACCGAAAAGGTTGGGACACCTATAGTTCGTTATATGCTCTCAGCGAGTCAGCAGCGTTACTCACAGGACTTTCTGCCATCTTTCCTACCTGCATTAGCTCAGTATTTTCCCCACTTGGCAGATGTGTTAACTGAAATAATCAGGGAAGATGTGACTGTGGTTGCACATGGTACTTGGCAAGGACTCTTTGTCCTGTACATTAGCCACAGATTTATCCTTCTGCTATGTGTACCGTCAGTTTTTCATTTCCTCCCTTTATTCTGTATTCCAGTTTCCCTTCTTTTTTTCTTCATTATCTTTTCCTTTTCCTAGCCTTGTTTCTCCCTGTGGTTCAGTGACTGCTGTCTTTTACCTTGGATCTCTCCTTTAGCACCAGTGAGAACAGAGAGTGTTCACACGTACCACACACAGACATTTCCTACACACCCCATGCACTGGGATCCCTGCCCACGAGGGATGTCTGATTGGTTTTGCACCAATAATTTAACCTAAGCCAACCAGCTTTTATTAAACCCATGACTGTCAAATAGGGCATAGGCAAGAACCACAAACCATATGTTTCTTCTGTTTCACCACATGCTGCTCTGCCTGTGTCTTAGAAGTAACACGGGTATGCCCCTAGGGAAGTTATAGCAAGGTGGCGTGTTTACTGGAAGGCAGTCTTTGGATTTGCAGTTTGGGCTGATCATACTGCAGATAAAAAACTGTGCATATGTTCTGTGCATTTCAACTATCAGTTATAATTACTACAGGCTTTTTTTTTTTTTTTTTAGCAGGAGAGGAGTAATTTTTAAGTATTTTGTAATATAGTGCTTGTAAATTAAAGGCAGGTTATCTGAACATGAAGCTGTATGCTAATTCCAGGTCCATTCTAGAAAATATACATTTAGTCAAAGAGTGGGCTCCAGATTCCTGGATGTTATCCGGAGTTCAGTCCAATGACACTTCAAAAAGAGACAGAAAAAAAGAACAATTTCAGTAATTTTTCTTTCTTTCTAGCAGGTTGATAAAATATGGAATGTTTTCTCTGGTTTTCATGGACAATTTACTTTGTGCCATACTTAACTGGCTCTGCTGATGATATACACCCAATTCAAAAACCTCCCTTGTTTTATAAACTGTTTACATTGGAGAATATCCTTCTCCGAAATGATGTTGCTGTTTTTAGCTCTGTTAGTGTTGGTTGTATGGAGGATGACTGACAAGGACTGAAGATTAACAATGATCTTAGGCTGCTCCAGAGAATGGTAATTCCTCTCTGAAATGTCCTTAAAAATATGCTGTTTGAGGACTTAGTAACATGTTAACAGTTGTGTTAAAAAGCATTAGGCTCCACTGTGGGAGGCAGGCAGTCCACCCTGGGGAGACAGTGCTAAGCTCACGCCCCTTAGTAAAGAGAACTCTCCTTCGCAGGATCCCTTGCAATCGTCCATGTTTTCGGGAGTCTCGGGACTACAGTTCCCAGAGGGCATTGCGCTGCCCCGGTGTCCCCTGGGGTGGGTCACCCTCAGTCACAAAGGACCCTAAGGTTTTAAAAAGGCATGGCATGTGTCCATTAAGGTCTTTCTCCACATGGCTGTTACCAACAAGCAATAATAAACATCTAAGAAGCTAACCTGAGGAAGACCCTTCTTTGCCCTCGCCAGTAGGCTATATCTAAGGTAGCCGGGAGACTATGGGGATGGGGAAGGGGTTAGCTGGGAGCGGTGTGGGTGGCAGAAGCTGTTCGGGGGTGGCATTAGGACCCTGCGATTGCTGGGGTCCAGAGCCTCTGCTGCTAGGCAGCGATGGACGCCATGAGCTCAAACCGCGGGAGTTCGAAACACTCCACCACCACGTGTGAAAGCTCTGTCTCGCCCCACCGCGGGAGCATCCCGGCCCCTGCAGCCCCCGCAACCCCCACCTTCGCAGGAGACCATCAAAACCCTCAGATAAAGATATAGACCAAATAATACACCCCACTTTCACTTTTATTGAAAAGAGTGATCAGTCTGAAACAATTTTCATTATAGGAAAATGGAAGACACTGTTTTCTCTCCCACACACCTGAGTGAGCACACAAGGAGGGTGAATGGCTATGGAAGGTCCTCCCCATCCCTCCCACTTGTTGGTCAGATCTTCATTTCCTTGATTCTGCATATTTCTGAAATTCAAGTTTGTGTTTCTTTTCTGACTGAGCAGTTCTAGTCTTATAGGATTTTTATGAAATATAGTAGGGACTAGCTATGGAAAACACAGGCAGTATATTGAACACCTTAGTAACTTTTCTGAAGGCAAGATCACTCCTTGGTTAACCATTTCTTTTCTTACAAAATGAGTTGCTGCTGCAAGATTTGTTTTCCTCATGCTAAATGCCTGTCACAAATCCATGTAATTTTTAGTCCTGGTTATTCGATCAGAAATGCTGTGGCCATGTGGAGCAAAGCACTTATCCCATGTTGACTTCTGCTTTTTCAATATTTAGGAGTTAACCTTATACCAGCAAGATTTCTCTGTGTCAGATGTTGTTCTGGCCTTCTGCAGCCTACATAAAAGTATAATGATTTGGCTTATTCAACAAAAATGTAATTTTGTGTCTGTTCCTGGCCTGGATCAAATTTCTATTGCTGGCTTATCCAGCAGTGTGCAGGATGAATATTATGGAGCATGGAACCACCCATGAACAAAGGCTCTTCCAAGGTGTATTTTCATAGTCTTTCTATGACTGGATTAAGAATGAAAGGATCCATAGTGAAATGTAGATCATCACTAGCAAATTTCAGAGTATATTTGTTAAAATTGATGTCATTCACCATGCCCGTGCAGGGTCAGGCAGGCAACACTGCACTTCTACGACTCCAATGATAAACCTCTCTGTCTTTGCATCTGCTTGGCCTGGAAAGCGTTGACGTTTCATGTCGTGTGAGCTGACTGTGTGCTGCACTTCTGTGTGTGGGACAGATGTTTTCAGCTACCACAAACAGAAGTTAAGGAAAAATACCTGTGATTTTAGTGTATCATCTCACTTTATTGCAAGTGACAAATGGCAAAGTAATATTGTTTTCATAATATTTTAAAACAGTGTAGAGAATGTGAGAACATAAGCAACACAATA
>VYZT01005377.1:59585-70831 GCA_013400735.1 Pomatostomus ruficeps | reverse complement strand
CTGGGTTTGGCTTTCTTGTGTATACAGTGTTCTCCTTCAGCCCTCTTTACTTCTCCCTGGACCTGAGATTAGTGTCATTTTTATCATGTCTCAAGTTCCTTAGGTAGATTAAGTTCCAGTCCAAAATTGCAGTCAGGTGAAACAGCGGTTGGCTTTGGTGGTCACAACTTTCTTTTTACCATAATGGGCATAATGTCCTTCATAACAGTGTTTAAACCATTAATCATAAATTTCAGTCTGTCAGAGTAGTTTAGTACTGTTATGAAGAAAACAATCTACTTGATAGTAAGTTTTGCTAGTATGTGTAACAAATTTCTTATAGTGATCTGGCTAATGTGGTCTGGACAGTAAACATGAAAGGTAGTAAGTATGAAGGAAATCTTTACTCTCATGGGACAAGATTTGGTTTGTCATAGTTCTGTGTAGTCTCATGGAAAGAGTTAAAAATGCCTGACTGATAGAATGGATGCATTGGGAAGACTTCATGTACCTTCAAATTAGTTCCGCTGGTTTAATCTGACCAGAGTTCTTAGCCCTTTAATATCACGTTCTAGGAAAAATTAAAATGTTTTAGAGGTTTAGGATCATAAAGCTCCTTTGCTATAAAGATGACAACATAAAAAGCAATTAGGAAACTGTCAAATGAATATATGTCTTCTAAAGCTCTGATGCACTTAAAAGAACTAATTGCAAAGAAAACTTTCGTGCTGAATATAATTATTAACAATATGCAAATCACAGAGAAATTCAAGCAAAGGTCTACAGAGATGAGCCATTTGCCAAATTACCTACAAATGTAGCCCATGATGGTTTAATATGGTATGTGACTGTTTTCCTGGAGCTAATGCTGATAGTGGACATTATGAAAAGGGCAATGGGAAATGCTAATGTTCACTTGCTTCAGCCATTCCATGCTCAGCAGCATCTAAGAACCTCTTAATGATAAGACACCATTCCTACCAACAGTTAGGTAATTGGGGTTTACAAAATATTATAATTTTTTAAATTATTTTTAATTTCTCATCTGCCTATGCCTTCCCTAAAAAAATGCAAGATGAAAGAAATTCTCCATACCAAAAAATGGAACAGAAGTTTGGAATCTTTCTGTTTCAGTTGGACAGTGTTAAATCTCTCTTTGGACAGTGTATAGTACTGAAATATTTTAGTACTAAGGTGGAATCCAAATGTTGTTCCGTTGCTTTGAGTAAAAAGGTAAGTGCAAAACAGGATGTATTTTGGGGATCAAGGTCAGTGGGCACTTAAAGTAGTGAGTTTTGATGTGGAGAGCTATGCTGAGAACTAGTTATCCAGGCAGCCAGTGATAATTCTCAAGAAACTGATGTCTACTAAACTATAGTATACAAGGGAATAAAGCTTATTTTTGAGTCATTTTATACTGATCTTCTCCTAAAATATCTTGCTCACCTTTCTTCAAGCTCAGAGAGCACTATAACGATCATGCTCTACTCCATTTGAGAAACTTTAGTCCTTAGAAATGAAGCTGATACCACAATACAAACACTGGAAAAATACTTGGTATTATCTGATATGTTGTTTGAAGTAAGCATTTTGTAAAAATAGGAATATCTGTTATCAGTGTAAGTCTTGCTTTGTGTTTTTTAAAGAAAGTGCACAATTGAATTGCACGAGGGACAATTTATTCCCCTTGTTCCTTGAGATAAATAAGTTTATGTAAATGACAAGGGAATAAAAGTTATGCGTAGAAATAGCTGGCACATCCCTTTTAGATGATAAGCAAATGTTCCTTTTTCTTTTATTAATTTTGAAATTAGAAGGGAGGTAGAACCCAGCTTTCTAATGGGAAATTTAACCAGATAAATGTAGAGACTTCATTTTGGTATAGATGTTCTTAGGCATTCTAGCTCCTACACACAGTGCAGAACTCTTTCCAATAACCTGTCATGAGCTGACAACTCTTCTGTAAAACTGATAAATTGTCTTCTACTTCCCAGTGAGATATCCCAGAGGAAGAAAATCAAGAAATACTAATTTTTTGCCTATGTTTCTGAGATACACATTGACATCAAAAGTGAAAATTTTTACCAGCTAAATTAGGTCTGTGTTATTCTCTTGTATATTTAGCTCTGCATCAGTGAAGAAGTAGCATTAAAGTTTATAAATTTTCATCAGTCATTAAAGCAAAAGATTAAAAGTATGGGTCACTTGTTATCTTAATTAATACCTACTTGGTGTTTTCCAAATGAAGTGTCAAGAAGTAAAGGGCACATTTGTGTTCAATTAATGCATTTGCAATATTTCTCCCATAACGCTTCCTAATCCCTGTTAGAAACACTGTGTTCATCTGGGGAAGAAATAATTTTCCCTGATAAATATTCAATGTGGATTTTTTTTTTTTTTGCATATTGTAATGATTTAGGGTCCTATTCTGTATCCTTTCTGAAGTCTAAACATTCACAATTTAATATAAAATAGGTCACACTACATATGAGAGAGGGAAGCAAACTTAACTTTCTGAATAAATTTAACCTGGTCAAATGTATTATGCAAGTTAAATTGTATTATTTTTTTAATAAAAATTATCACTGTTAACCAAACTGAATAACATGTCTGTCTAGAGAATGTTTCTTATAATTAATAGAACAAGATCCATCATTTAATGAACAAATCATAGTGTAGCATAACTATTGCTCAGTGTTGTTGTTTGCAACAAAAAAATACATTACTGACAAGACTATTTGTAATATGCCTTAGTGATTTAATATCATCTTAGCTCTCTGGTGGCTCTTCTTTGTAATGAGTAAAAATTATATGCTTTCCTAGCTGTATACTTATGGTACAAATTTATCAAATTGAGCTTAGATTCTTTGGTGGACTATGGTCAGCAACACGATAAGGAAGAAATATTTTTGATGGGTAATATTGGATATAAGCAAAAGAATTACCAGATGGCCTCTGCTTTTGCATCTCTTGTAGGATAAATCTTCACTGAAAACGGTGGTCTTATCGATGGGTACGTGAGGCACCTGTAGGAAAATCATGATGCCTTTATGCCTCTCATCCCTTTTGCCTTCATTAGATCAAGAATTCCTGCTCCTGTATTTGCAACACCACTCTTTTTGCACCTCCTTCTCTTTCCTAATATTCCTTCAGACCTGAAATTATGTTTTTGATGTCAGCTGTTAGACACTTATAGTGCATATATCCAGTATAGGCCTAAAGTACCCCCCGATATTGTTGCATTAATTAATAAATTGAAAAATTGTACTTAACTCAAACTTATCAACTCGTGTTTGACATGAGTGGAAAGATAAACAATAACGCTCCCAAAGAATGTCCGTGTATTTATTTTTTTTAAGATACACTTCTCCTTCACACTCCTGAAAAGGTGTAAAAACTTTTAGCCTTCAAGAAAAAGTCAGCAGTGGAAGTCTGGAAGTCGAGATGAGCAGACTGAGTAGGTCAGTGGTAGAGATAAACAAATTGTTAACCCTGGTGCAATTGAAGCATACCTTGATGATCCTAAAGATATTTACCAACAAAAATGATTCTACAGTTCTGTGATTTTTAAACAGTTATCTCCACAATATTGCTCTAGATTGCCTTCAAATGTCATATAAGTCAGTAAAAAGATTTTCTTTACCTCTGGTTAGGGACGCTGGTAGCATGTACTTCCTTCTAGGTATATTATTTCAGTGGTGAAATTCTTTTCAAGTGCCAGTTTTGCTTTTCATTCTGCATGAAAATCACAGAAATCAGCCTACTTTTTTTTTTNCCCGGAGCACAACTCCAGCCTTCTTTTTTTTTTTTTTTTTTTAATGATGCTGGCACCACAAATGTTTGTACCCTTACAGACACCAGAAATGCACGGTGCATAAAGAAGGGAGATCTTAACAGTTGTGCAGAGTGAGATCAGATCTCCTGCTAAAACTACAGAGTGTTTTAATACTCTTCAGGAAGGAAACAGGTTGAGTAACAAGGAGCCTTCAAGTTGAGCAAAACCTTACTTGTACTTGAAAGCAGAGAATTGTTCTGGGACACAAACAGTATCGTAGTTTGGAAATTATGACTAACTGCATTGGCTCATGATTTTTGTGAATAGTCTCATCTTTCAATCAATGAAACAGTAAAATTCTAATTGTTTAGCTAAAGCATGGAAAGAGTGTCCTTCAATTCTTGGATAGAATGAGAAGGCAGCTGGAGTAGCACTGGAGGGGGAAAATAGCAATTAAAGTCACAGGAGGTATCGCCTAAAATTACTTTTAAACTGCCTATCTTTCCAAACACTTGCATGAGAGTGATTGACTTTAATGTGGAAATACGGTACGTTTCACAGTGGATTCAGCAAGATACAAATAGTATGTTTTATTACTAATACAAGAGTATTGTTCTAACCACATAAAATGGTTGTTTAACGTCCTCTCTGGGTTGGTAAGACTAAGACAATGTAAAGAGCCTGATTTCTCTTGTGCTGGAACAACCTTTCAGACTAAGAAACTAAGTTACTACAAATTTGATTGCTTTTTCAGCTAGCAAAGATTGTTTTATCTCACAGGTAAAAGATGAACCACTTTGATCATCTGCCCGAAGTTCCACAGTTATATGCATTGCAACAAATTCTCCTAAAAATTCACAGAACTTTCAGGTAGGTCTTTCAAGACTGGTAGATGTGTGTATCTATAATCACTGTTAAAATGGATAAACAATATACCTGAACAGAGAGGAAAAAAAGGGTATATATCATTTTTCTAAAGAATAGAATTTCTCAGTCTGAGTTTCCCAGAAGGAAATATACTTCCAATTAAAAAAAAAAATTACTTGAGTTAGCATCAGACCACTAAATATATTCTGTATAACCCCCCAGTCTAATTGTTGTGGAGCACTGCATCAACACAACTGTTACAGATTAACACACAACACATTCATTTCTGTAATTCTTATGCATTTAAATTTCAGTAAATAGAAACAAATGAGGCTCTGAGTAGGTGCTGATCATTCTTAGTTTACATATAATGAATATAATTTATCTCATAGTAATTTGTTTAAAAAAATAAATTATTATTTAAATTTTCCCGGAACCAATGATTAAACAATATTTGAATAGACTTAAATTTGGAGCTTTTTAGCGATGCAGTTGTTCTTGGAAGACGGTAGCAAAATTAAGCCACTCTGGGTTTTGTGAAATTTCACCAGAGATAAGGAATTCAAGTTGTTAATTAACTTTTGCCTATTGAAATAGACCTGACTGATTTTACAGGAGACAACTTTTGCCAGAAGTACTGTATGTGGCCCTAGGATGCTAAATGACTGAACTGTGGCACATAGAGGCACTGATTGCTCTTGTTTTGAATTGTTTATTGATCGTGCTGAAATATGACATCTACCACAATATTACAGCAGAACTTGTGCTGTGACAAAATAAGTGATACCTTTGATAAACTCTTAATTCAGCAATGTATTCCTTCCCTGTCATACATTTGCGCTCATTCATTTTTGTTAAGTTCTTGCTTACTGTGAACTAATTAAGCAGCTTAGTCTCAGCTTTTCTTGCAGTGCAAGAATCAGCTGTTGTCTTACAATGCTCCAGGTAAATCTGAGTTGCACTCAGATCAGAAGAAAAACACAGAGAGGACAAATGTGGTTGATCTTAGGTGTATGCATTCATAATAATCACCTCAAAAAAGTGATGTGACCCCACCCCTTTTTAAATATTTTTTTTTAAATTTAGATTTCTGTCTGTTTATTAACACTCAAAGATTGTTTCTGTATCTGTGTTAGAGTCGGTAAAGCTGAAAATACAGACCACTGCCATGCTTCTGGTTCAAACTGATCGTTTTCCTCTGTGCAGTCTGAATGTGAGTGACACAAGCGAAAGACAGAGTTTCCAGGTGTGGTCTCTACTTCAGCTGCTTCTAAGATCCACATGCAGGGCTGCAGTGCAGTTGCCACAGAAATTTTATTGAAGGTGGGATGCTGTGGCATGGTTATAATAACTGGCGTGGTGTAGAAAGCTAGGATTTATATTTGACCTGGTTCTGCTGCAGTATTAGAAATGGTTTTGATAAACCTGACTGTCCCTATCTGTCACGGAATTTGACATGAGGATTCAGGAATAGAATGTTGTGCAATACTTCAGTATTGCTTCACGTGACTTGGCTAGCTGTTTATTTATATAAAAATAATCACTTTTGTTTTGAGAGAAGTCTTAAGGAAAGGTGTTTGCCTACCCTGCGACAATTTGCAGTTCATTGTCCCTGACTATACAACCTATTGAGAGGGTTTTTTGCATGGTGCAGAGGACCCATTAGCTGAACTAGCAATAAAATGGAACTGATCAGCTTCGGCATCTCCCCCCTCCCTGTGCCTTAGGAGTGCAGTTGAGCGGATCTAAATCACTGCCACACACGTGACTTGTTTTGATTTGCATTTTGATATATTTTGGAATATATAAAAGGAGAATGAGTTCCTTCATGGTGTCATAGCAGTTAGAGACTCATATGCAATCCCTTGTCTAATTAAACTGAGCCTTTAATTGGAATTTAGCTGACATGTTTGCTTGCAACAAGCAAGTTAGGAAACTTACTTTCCATCCATCCTTTCCCTGCATAGAAGTGTATTGAGGTTAATAACTAAAATTAAGCAGGTTATGTGTAAATCTGTGTATAGGAAATAATTATCACTTGTCTGAGCAGGGTATTGCAAAGCATAGAATAGCTTTGAGGAAAAAAAAGAAATGAAAAGGAGGGGAAACTGCCAAAATAATCTCCTAAAGCTTTAAGTCAAAACAGGCAAATGACTATAAGCAATCAATACTAATTTTGAAATTTTGTAACATACAGTAAGGTCTATAATTATCAAGGTAGGCTGGAAGCAGTAGAGCTTGAGATCAGGGGTTGCCTACACTGGATCCTGGTTTTCATGTGGGACTTACCTCTGTTTGATATAGAGTCACTCCAGTGCTGGGCTGGATGAGTGCCTCCTGTTTGCCGACTTGGAAGATTCTGGTGCAATGTTACCTTGATTAACTTTGCAGTGACTTTGCACATATTTTAGAGGAGTGGAAAATCTCATATTAGTATTAATAGACTACTTTTTACTGGAATCAGCTGATTACTTGGAATTTAGGTAGGGCATATAAAAGATATATACTGAAATAAAGTTTCCATTGCAAATTTTAAGTTTCTGTCCCAGAATCAAGAAGCTCAGAAATGTGAATGAAAGCACAACTACTGCTTAGCGCAACATGAATGGGACCTCAGATATTATTTTTTTAAAACTTTTATTTCCAAACAGTGCTTGTAAATGAAACTAAATAGCCAAAGAGTAATAAAGGAAAGAGGAGGGTACTTCCAAACTACATCAACGTGTCTCTATCTCTATGTGTGGGAACTGTGAGAGATACTTCAGTCCGGTAGGAGAAGAATATGGAGAAGATCAGGGAAGTGATAAATGACATGACGACAGGACTAATTTGGTTCATTTGGTTTTAAATAAAACCATTTTTAAAAAATTCTGTTTCTGTTTATTTCACCTTTTCCGTTCTTGGCAAGGTATGTATCTTTTTAGGCCAGGTGTCAGTGGGGTTTCCTTAGTAATTGCTCCTTTTTTTTCATTTTGTCATTGAATAATAGCTTAATTACCATAGTAAATCTCCATCCTAACTCCTCTGTAAACAAATTAGGCCTCTCCTTAGGCAGTTTTTCCTCATCTAGTTTCATCCCTTTTGTCCAGATTCCTTAATATCTATGTATAATATATATAATACACTCCTGTGTTCTGAACAGATCAGTCCCTTTTTCATCTGACATTACCCTTGTGTGTTCTTCCTCATTCCTCCAGGGCATAATGAAGTATTTGTCGCTTCTGCACAGGGGAGAGGGCTTTAATGAATTGCACAGGGTGTGCTCTAATTGACAGTAATGCATTCTGTACATTTTTGTAATTAAGTCTGTAGAACTCCTTCACCTAAGGTGGATAATTGTTCCCTGAATTATGCCCTTCTATTTTTATCAGTTTGCCTTATCTTAAAATTTAAAGTCATTGTCACGCAAGTGTATTCTTTAATCAACATATAATAATCAATATCATCTACCACATCAGAAATAACTGACTGATGTAAAAAAAAAATTAAAAATAATTTAAAAATACATAGACCATAATATAGATCCATAAAAGCTTTCATAAAAATTTCCAAATGTTACAGATGCCATTTTTCAGTGCATTTCAAATTGAAAAAGCCATTAAAAATATATTCTTGGCCTATTTAATTAGTAATTTTGAGACAGGTTAAATTCATCACTGTGCAAAGGGTCAGTAAAGTCCAGGAATAAATTAGGTCCAATTTAAGCCCTTTGGGCCTCATTCAAAGCTCTTTGAAGCCACTGGAACATTTCTCTTTGAGTTCAGCACAAATAATAGTAATTAATAGTCTCACTCTGAGTAGCTCTTGAGTGAAACAAATAATCAAATATGATTAAAAAACTTCAACTTGGCTTAAATATTTAAATGGTGGAACAGCACTGGCTGAAAGCTGTGGAGACCAGAACAGGAGGTTTGGTGCAGCAGTTTTTGGAGGAGCTGGGGTGTCTGTGTAGTGCACACAGCAATGACATCAAAGGCTCATTAGCATGGTTCTTGATAGAAGAGGAGCTGTCAGCTCTGATTTTGGCTGTTTGAAAGGCTTCTGTCACCTGTAAAAACCATTGTAGGTATTTAGGCTGGAGCAAGCTTTTAAAGGCTTTTTTTCAGTGTTGTATTAATTAGTTGTTGAAGCAGAACTAGCTACAGACAGCACTCAGTACAAATCCTGTTTAAACCAACGATAGTACATTATGGAAGCCTGTTAATTGTGAATTTTTATAATCCTGAAAGACAAGGCACAGTTTACAAATCCGTGACAATTTCTTTGCGTGGTGCACATACGTTTTATATTTGCTTACAACTACTCTTATCTGTTAAAAAAAATTTGAAAAAGAAATTTAATGTATTAACCAGGGAATGAGTTGCTGAAAAATCAGTTGTAACGTCTCAGCCTGGTCTTGCTTTAATTTATATAAAGCACTGAAAGAAAATTTAGTCATCCTAATGTTGGTAACTTTGACCCAATACAGTTCTTTTTATCAACACAAGCCAATTTGCTGTAGTAAATTGATCCAGTAGCTTTAAATGAATACAAATTACTGGAATGATGAATCACCAGGAGTTTTGCTGTGAAATAAATCCTTACATTTAAATCCTTTCACTGGAAGAGCAATTCAATAAAATATATAACTCGGTGATACTATTAGATGGGATTAAGCATGCTTAAAACATTGCTATTTGTTTCTTTATTACCAGCCTATCACATTTCACTATTTACCTCATGTATTGAATCTAGGCAAGGCATGGATTTTAGCCAACACATGAATTTTCACATTTTGTTATTCCAGCAATTCAAACTATTCAATCAAATCATAATTTTTTATTCCATGCTGGTGGATTCAACTCAGGTTTGCATGTACAACTGTTTCTATAGTAACTGATTCACTACAAAGGAGGCAATAGCAGTTTGAATAATAATAAAAGAAAATCCCAAAATAGGTAGCATAACAAAATAGAGGCTAGTGTAGGAATGTTATAAAACTTTATTGATATTAATTTCAGAATGCAGAGTGTTTGTAAAGAATGTATGGAGGAAACACATGATTCCAGAAAATATTTATATTATGTTGAACAGTGGTCAGTTTAGAGGGAAAACAGAGACTAAATTAACCAAGTGTTAATGTAGTAGTTAGTATACTGTTGAAGAATAACCATTCCATTGAAATTCTATGTTTGATAGAAACTTACAAGTTTAATTTCTGTTTTAAGGATAAATATTTGTCAGATGAGGGATGGCGTTTTTTGATGGTAAAATAAAGAGTTACATGCATATACCAGGTTAGCTTAGCTATCTTTCTCAGAACAGAGGATGCCTCGAGGCTAAATTGCCAAGAAAACTTAAGTCTAAAAGGTTTTTAATTTTTTTTTTTTTTAAGGTATCCATCGTAGTGTTCTGTTCCCATGTTCTAACCACTGACTTATGGGATTCCCAGGGGTAGTTCTATTTATTTTTTAATTTATTTTTTAATTTTAGTGTATGAATTTGAGAGCTCTAATTTTCATTCCAGTATGCAACAGCAACAACAAAGAAGATTTAACCCTATGGTGACTGGGTGAAGCAAGAGAGTTGTCTCTTTCTGGCGAGGAGACATTACAAAATATTTTAAACATTGAATTTATGCTTAAAAAATGAAATCCCAAAGTAGAGAACAGGTTGTATTTTGTGGTGCTTTTATTGAGTTTATCAGAGTATTTTAGACTACAGTCTTCACATTCCTTTGTGTGGAAGCTTCTTGTTGTGGACAGGTGGCATCTAGAATTTTCTCCAATTAAATTCTTGGGCAAAATAAACAGTGAATTTAGCTGTAGACTTTACAGAATGCTTTAGGGCAGCTTCCCTGGTGTATCTGAGTGCTAATCACTTCCTTTCTGATGAATTTTCAGGATATCAGTTTCAAAGCCTTCAAACAATTTTCAGAGGAACGCTCCACACAAAGAGCAATGCCCACTGGCAGAGGAAGTGCTGCAGACCGGCCTTTGGCAGCGAGGTTACTGTTTGTTACATCAGGTCACAGTACACACTGGAGTAGGTTAAAAATAATTGAGACTTCCAGATTAAAGTTTGGTTGAATCCTGCTGACAATACTGAAGAAATACTATTTATATTACACATTAATGGCATAACACCTTGCCCTCCACATAACTTTATGGAGAGCATTGTTGTGATATGAATAGAATTTAATGAATATAGCCACTATTGACTTGAATAATACTTCCTACTACAAAACTGAGAGTACTTCAGATGTGTTACATACAGTATATCTCTAATTATGAGGATTTCTGTTCAATATTGTCAGTATTTAGAGAGTTTATTTCTGTGTCCACATCAGGAAAAGACACTTTATTTATCTAATGAATGAGGTAGGTACTCCACTGGTGTACCTGTTAAAAATACTGTGAAGATACAGAATAAGATCTACTAACATAACTGTAGTCAAAACCAGAAAAAAATCACACCCCCCAAAACCAAAAACAAACTCAGGAGCAAGTGAGCTTTGTATCTTTTTAGATTGGAACACCCATATAAGGCAACAGTCTGGGTTTTGGTTTTTTTTTTGGTTTTTTTTTTTTTTTTTTTTTTTTTTTTTTTTTTTTTTTTTTTTTTTTTTTTTTTTTTTTTTTTTTTT
>VYZT01005377.1:44189-59542 GCA_013400735.1 Pomatostomus ruficeps | reverse complement strand
TTTTTTTTTTTATTCCTCTCAGTGTTTGCATCTCCAGGGAAAACACCACGAAGCACATCTTTATTGATTGATTTTGAAAAATGTTGAGCTATATATTGCTTTGTTGTTGTTTGTTTGTTTTTAAATGAAACTTAGGCGATTTTAACAGTATATTAACATTTTCTACTTGCATTTATCTCGTAAACTGTAACTGTCTCCAGAAAGTCTCCAGTTGCCTTAGTCTGTTTTAGGCCAGTCTTTTAGGGTTTTTCCCCCAAGAATGTAGCCCTTCATAAAACCTGTTCTCTTAAAAGAAGTAAAGGAGGAGTGGAATGCTACTTTTCCACAGTAATTGCATATTTAGTTTTTTAATATTAACATATCTGGGGATTTTAAAATTACTTAATTTCTTTTAGAAACTCCAAGTTTTCCTGGCTCTTGTTAAAAATAGATATCAGACATGTAGTTAGAACAGCCATCAAAATGCATGGTTTTCAAAACACAGCCTCATTCCAAAGTTTCCACTGAAAAATTGTTCTGTGTAAATTGGAATTTTCTGCAGAAGCCGTTGTGAGAATCTTCAATGATTATAAAGCAACGTGATTACCAACCAGATTCTTCATATGGGGAAAGGTTCTGCCAGTGTGTGCTGACATATAGTTGCGTGAAGAGCTGTTAGTCAAGTGATACCTTTGTTTAGTCAGGGAAGGAGGTCCAAGTGTTGAGCTTATCTCTTTTATCCTCTCAAATGGCTTCATTAAAAATAAGTACAAATTGCAGAGACATTAGTCTAACACCAGCTGATGGTCTTGTGCTATTGGATAAGCAGCTGAATTTTAGGAACTTTCTCTCTTTCTCTTCCTTTCCTCCTATTTCTATTTCTCTCTACCTCATGTTTACTGTGAAGGTTAATGATGCGTAGTAAGATTGGACAGACTTGTTTGTAAGGATACACAGACACATGAAACTTGAACCTTAATTATATTATTATTTACCTGCCTCAACAGTAATAAGCAGGGAAGAGAAAAAGCCAGCTTCAGCCATAGACCTCTTCCATATTTCTTCATACCATCTTGCACTGTTAAAATAAAATATTGTTCCTTGCAAGCCTTCCCTTACAACTTATTCTTCAAACACAAAACAGTGTTTTGCAGTTATTTATATGCAGTCTCTTGCCTCAAGCAATGCAGAATTTCCCTGTACATTTTTATCTGTGTTTATTCATATAATCTGTAGCAATAAAGTTTTAAAGTATAGGAGAAAAAAAAAACATACCAAATCGTTTTTGTGCAGATGTTGTGAAGTGTGTAAAGAAGGAAGTAATCAGAATTTTGCAACCTGAAAACTAGTTCTCAAGACAAGTACAGATGGTGAACAACTTCTAGTTAATAAACAGTTTCCTAGAAACAGTATTTTTTCTCTCCCACCACTCTGTTGTGATGAAATAATAAATCCCTCATGACATTATCTAACTACTTTATACTGAATGTACTCCTGCAGATGTGCATGAGTTTTGTGGGTTTGTTTTGTTTTGTTTTTGGGTTTTTTTTGTTGGTCTGTTGGTTGGTTGTTTTTGTTTTGGTTTTAGTGCATGTTTTTTGTTTGTTTGGCTTTTTGTTGTTGTTTTTGAGGCCTTGTAGTTCAGTGAACGTGTTTATTATAGGATGGAAAAGTCATTGACTAGTGTTGACTGAATTAAGAGCAATATAGCAACAGAATAATCACTGAAAAGGTTTAGAAAAAGGAACTCTTTATTGTTTGATGCAACTTGGATTGGGCCACCTGTACAGCCTACAGCTGCCTTGTTCTCTGTGCCCTTTGAAAAACTCTGAATTCTTTAACTTACTGGAATTGATGCTGCAAGTACAGACAGCATGCTTGAATGCTTAAAGTTGTCAGTTCTAGATTCAAAATTCACTGTGTTTTGTCAGCTCTAGCTATATTCCTATTTTTTTAAAAGTTGGCTCTGTACTTCTGAAAAGCATCACCATGGATCATAAAAGATAACTGGTTTACTGGTAAGGAGCATAGAGGTTTGAAAATTTCAAAGGTGCGTCAACAGTGTAGCATTCAAAATTCCAAAAATGCATCTTGGAATTCCCTCTTCGACATCAGAATGAGAATGGCTCTAGTAAATGTCTGGGTCCCTTTTATTTCTCCCATCTGCCACTAATAAAAGAAGACTTCCTTTGAAGCTTTGAAAATATTATATTATTGGTAATTACATATTAGCTCATGCTAATCTTATGAGGATGCCAAACTCTCTTAAAATATTGCCTTGCGTCTTGTCATTCAGACGCCCAAATTAGTCGGTGATTATTAATGAGTATGAGGAAGAGCATTTAAAGGGAATTTTTAATGTTTTTCTATTAAGAATTGAATCAAAGCCTTGATTCTCTGAATTGTACGAAGGGCAAACAGCTTGAGGAATGACTGTCAGGCAGCTCAGCAAAGACATACTTTATGTATTTAATTTTCAGTTGCAAGCTTTGCACATGGGAATTAGAGATGGGTGAGCAACTGGGAGTAGATGTGTTAGGTAATGATTGCTAGAGATTCTAGCAAACGTTTTTAAAAACTTTCTAACCTGTCCCACAGATACCATGAATGTTGATAATGGGAACTGAGGTGAAAAATCCTTTGCAGCAATGCAAAGAGCAGCGTATGAAAAGACTTTTTCAGGATTTTAAATCTCATTTAGGATTGTGTAAGAGTTTTACCTCTTCCCAAAATAATTGTTTATTCCTGAAAGGTGTTAGGCTGATAGCAAAAGAAGTTCATGCCCTCTTTGCTAAAGTAAAAATAAGACTGGAATGTAAACAGACTTCTTATCTGCTCTGTGGTCTTAGCCACAGGGTTGTGTTATCTTCTCATTCTTCTGGAAGCCAAAGAAACTACTGCATGGTTATGTGGCACCAGTTATTGAGTAGTCATAGTAAATTAGTAGAAAACTGGAAAAATCTTCACAAATTCATCATTAGTACATATTATTTTTCCTCAGCAGGCCACAGAAGAAGCTACCTGTTTGTCAAGAAATACCTGGCAGTGTTTCCAAACATTTGATTCTCAACCAGAAGTAGCAGGATGGGAGCTCTTGTCTTAAGTGAAAGTTTCTAAGACTGGGGAAGGAAAAAGTCTTGGTGGTATCATAACTCTGCTTTGCCCAAAATAATAATTAAAAAAAGGTAATGATATGAAATTTACTTTTTGCCTCCGAAAGCCTTCAAAATAGAACTCACAGGTTCCCATAGTTTGCTGCATTCACTGACTTGATGCCATAGGATATTGTCCTAGGTGACCCAAAAAAGATGCATTCCATATTTTCTCTGCATCAATCTCTGCAGTGTTTTGCTCTCTCTAAGATCTGGCAGCCCGGGAAGCGAAACTTGTGTGTTTTACCCTGGATTCATGGAAGGTAGGCTGGGTCCCTTTAAAATTGGAGAATGGGCATACACCAAGCGCTCTTTTTTCTACATTTCAGTAGCACTGGAGCTCACTCCACGAGTTTCCAGCCATCGCCCCAAGCTCCAGCCACGCCGGCACGGGTCGGCCATACAACCGCCAGGAGGTTTTTTGCAGCATTTTGGCAGCACTGGAGCTTTTTGGACAGAAATTGGTTTTTTCTGGGTTTTGTTTTGTCCTCCTCAGTTGTTATGTGGGCGCAGAGAGTTCCTGGAACTGCAGAGGCTTGGTGGCTGCGTTGTCTTCCTTTGTTTTTCCCCTCACCTGTGCGGTCTGGCGCTGAGGGCTTCTCCGCCATCTTGTCTTTGTCCCCCAAAGTCGCGTGGGCCGACCCCTTGGCCGCCATTTTGTGAGGGGGGCTTGGCCGCCATTTTGTGACAAGGGGCATCACTACCATTTTGTGAGGAGGGGCATCACTGCCATTTTGTGAGGTGAGGTGTCACTGCCATTTTGTGAGGTGAAGCGTCACTGCCATTTTGTGAGAGGGGCTTGGACGCCATTTTGTGACAAGGGGCATCACTGCCATTTTGTGAGGAGGAGCGTCACTGCCATTTTGTGAGGGGGGCTTGGCCGCCATTTTGTGAGGAGGGGCATCACTGCCATTTTGTGAGGGGGGCTTGGCCGCCATTTTGTGAGAAGGTGCTTTGCCGCCATTTTGTAAGGAGAGGCCTGACCGCCATTTTGTGAGGCAAGGCGTCACTGCCATTTTGTGAGGAGGAGCCTGACCGCCATTTTGTGAGGAGGGGTGTCACTGCCATTTTGTGAGGACAGGCCTGGCCGCCATTTTGTGAGGTGGGGCTTGGCCACCATTTTGTGAGGCGGGGCATCACTGCCATTTTGTTTCCTTGTTCTTGAGGAGAACAGGACTCGGCGCCTTTGTAAGTAATGGTTACTGTTTCTTCCTCTTTTAGTAAACTGTTATTTTTTTCCCTTATACTCTTCACATTTGGCTCTCCTTATTGGCGAAGGGGCAAGGTTGAAAACTGAGGGGAGGTAACTTGTTTTAGAGTCTCTGCCTCCTAAAATTGTCTTAAAGTAAGATATTGAATGGTGCCAGAAGGTCAAGAAAGGATATTCTAAGCTCTTAGAATATGTTTCACTTGTGTCTGAACTTTGGAAGCAAATTTATTTTCCTCTGGAGATTCTCTCTTTGGAAATTATTTTTTAAAACTTTATTCCTCTATAACCTTTGAGGCTTGTGGATTTGTGAAATTCTGTGTGTTTCCCATATTGATTTAAGCAACAGCTTTGACTGCATGACATATTTTGTCATTGTTGCATACAGGTATCTTTTTAACATTTTCTTTATGTCTAATAAGTTTTTGGGTTTTTTTAAAAATGTCATCTGCAACTACACTTTGTTTTTAATCTCAGTAGTTGTCACAGGTGTGGGATAATAATAAAACTATTGCATTTACATCACTTTGCACTGAGCTAGGCCTCTACTGAGACTTAGTCTACATGCAATGTCTGTAGCATAAAAAAGGCTTTAATAATAAGAGAAAGTCAATGAGCCTCATGTACCTTTTATAAAACATGACACAAGGCAATATAATTAAAACTAAACTTATTTCCTGTGGTGAAATTAACTTACAAAAATGAAGGTGTTTATTTATTAAATAGGATCTCTGGAGTTCTTGCCTTATTCTTACCCCTCCTGGGAAGGTTTTGATTGTTTGCTTCCTTTCTTTTGCCTTCTTGCTGTGTAATTTAAAACTGATATCTTCCTCTGGGAAACAAAATTTGATTGGAGAACAGCCTGCATCAGTAGCTAAACAAATTACCAATGTTTTACTCACTTTTCTTTCCTTTTCTTCCCCCACCACTCCTTCCCCTCTAACTATAATGGGAAGAAAAAAAAAGTGTGCAGAGGTTTTAGAAACATAGTAGTGCAGAGTAAATTGTTTTTTTCAGTAACAAGGAAAGTCTTTTCTTTCAGGGTAGGTAAACACTTTTTTTTTGTTACAGCAAAAGAAGTTAGCAGGTGGCTGCTTTATTTGTTCTTTTCCTATGATCAAGTCTTTTGGTGTTGAATGTTGGTCTCCTTGTACATAGACTGAAAGGGTGCAGCTGCTTTATGTTATATAATGTGTAATTTTCGGAGGATTAAAGAGATATGTGAAATCACTGTTGATAGCTACTAAGACTAAAATGGTTTGCAGTATCTATATGTTAATGTGTTAAAATAGAAGGCAAAGCAGCAGAGTTTTGTTTGCTTGATTAAGAAAACACAGTATCAGTGAGTGACTAAAAAGAATGATTAATGCCAAAATCAAGACAGGGCAGTTGTTTCATTGTATTGATAACAGAAGTTTTCTTTTAATGTGAAAGTATATTAGATATGGGCAAAATAAAGTCTTCATGCTCATAAATTCAGTTGAATGAGTTTGAATGTGGATCCGATCCTCATGAATTGGATTTTTGCAGTAATATGGGCAGAAGTGTAGCTATTATTTTCCATATTTTCATAATCCTTTCTTCAGAGCCAAGAAGTTGAATAATTTAGATCTTGTAGTCCTTACAAAGTAGTAGTAACTTTTAACTAACTTGAAAGGTTTTTTTTAATGTATTTGAATGCATATACACTGTCTATAGGGAATAATTAATTATTATATTCTTTCTTTCTAAAATCGTCATGATTTTCCTGTATGTTGTAGAACTGAGAACTGTTCAGAATATTCACTGGAAACTGTGAGCCACTAAAGGTTCATATCCTAACAGAAAAGTATATTTCTTTTTTTTCCCCCTAGCAGTGCTTATTGAAATTGTGCTAGGAAATTCACAAAATAAAAATCAGCAACCAGCCCTTCATCATGCAGTGAGGGGAGGTGTTTCTAACTCCATTGTTTAGAAAGAGGTTGATACTGCAGTGTATCTTCTGGTTGGAAGATACAGTGAAGGAGTCCTTTATCATGGTGAAATATTAAAATATTTTGACTGTATCAGTGATATTCTGGAGGTGATGTCATCACATTTTCCATTTGTTATACTTACCTGTATCAGTGATAGCTGTGATTTCGGGTCACTTTTAGTGTTGTGTGAAGCATTTGCTAGTATATGTTGGTTTTTTGAGATATGAAAATCAAAACCCAATCCAAGTTTTGATTTTTTTTTCTTCAGACTTTTAGATTGACATTTCTTGATATTTGTGTATTATTAGTATAGTCTGGATATCTCTTGAAGAACTGGAGTGAGAGAAATATGGAAGCACTGCCTTGCTCTGAAGATTTCAGTGAGTTATTAGCGAGGGGGTCTGGAAGACTTCTTTAATGCACAGCCTTGAAATTACTGAAGGGGGCCACACTTGAGGTGCAAGAGAGGGGATGTTGGTTTCCTTCATTAAGTGGGAAGAAAGCTTGGGAGAAAGCCAATTTTCCTCTTACAAAAATGGTAGGGAAGCTTCTTGTTAATCCATTGGCCAACTTACTCCTCCAGCTTGAGGGAACAGATAACTCTTGGTTAGCAGAGTGAAGTGGAACTCTGGCTTTTCTCTAATTCATCTGCCTAATATCTTGAGTTAGCAATATTTTATGCCTCTCAACAAGTATAAATTAATGAGTTCAAACTCATATTAGGTATTTGATTTCATCATATGATTATTATGAAAATTACATTTGAATTTACGTCGCTCCTGTTATCTCACTGCATATTGTAAGCACGGAGTGGAAATTAAGAATACAAAATAAAAGCCTTTTATTTTTTAGTTCAATTAAGCTACAGTGTATGCCACCCTATTTGCTAACATAAAACTTCCTGAAATTAAAAGTTGTGTGGTTCTGAAATACTGACATAAATGCTGTTTCCTTCAATAATGTGGCACAGCCTAGGAATCACTAAATACAATCTAACTGCTCTGCAAAATACACACTTATTTTCTAAAGAGATGATGTTGTTTTGCCATGGTCATGGGCTGGTCAAGAAACACTTTGTCTTGACTTTTTAGGAACTATCAAGAGGAACCAAAGTGACACTAGAAGTTGACCCAGTGAAATTAAAATTGTCCTTAACCTTTAAAAAGCATAGAAAGTACTGCACCTTTTTCCATGGTTTCTGAGTATTTTATTTTATTGTTTTGTAAGTTTTGCTGTATTTGGGGGTTTTTTCCCCTAATTTTGCAGAGTGGCAAGTGAAATGAGCATTAAAATGAGTGTTAAACCTAAAATCCTTCTGCAAGAGTGCTGAAGAGTAAATTCATTTTTTCATAAGAATTCTTTTTCATTCCAGTATGCTTATAAAGCTTCTCATCTTACAGCTTGTAATATCTTCATTTGCAGTCATCATTTCTCCCTTACATCCTGAAATAATACAAGTTTTTCCATGGGCTTATAACGGTCTTACTGTGCACTTTTCAACTTGTGTGGATATTTAATTGCTAGAGAAGTTAATTTTTCTCCTTCTGGAATGTGCCATTGATAGTTTTATAAAGTGTGTCCTCTCATTTTAAAACAATTAGTCCTAAGAAATGTAATTGAATGAAATTAAATTCTCGAGAGAGGGTAAACACCAGGGAAGGAGAAGAGCTATTTAAACTAAAGGACAATATTGGCACAAGAACTAATGGGTGTAAGCTGACTGTGAGTAAATCCAAGCTGGGAATTAAAAGAAGGTTCCTAATTGTTAGAGCAGTGAGGTTCTGCAATGGTTTTTCAATCAGAACAAAATCATAAGCACTCATAGGAAGGAGTTTGATTGCTTTATGAAAAACATTAAATTATGCAGTACTTCTCATGGCTGGGGACTGGACTGGAATTTGGTGGGCCTTTCCTGTCCTGTAATCCTAAAAAAGCATAGGCTTTCTGAGAGATATGTTTACAACTCAGAAATTTATCTTTACATGTCCTGGTGGATGCATAAATTTAACTCCTGCTGATTGTAGTCTCAAGATCAGCCCTGGGCACGTTCAGTTTGATGTGTTAATTCCGAGGGGTCAACCTGGAGTCTCAGTCCAAGTTGCAGGGGCTCACAGTGGTTTGTGTGTGATAATGGGAAGTTAGATATTGAGACAGAGGCTGGAGGCTTCTTGCATTTCAGTTCTCCAAGTTTACATGAAGAAAGGTTTATAATCTTTTTACTGCTAGTGTATTTGGAATTAAAAGAATTTGTTGCTTTTTTTCTTGTTAGTGCTACTTATTTTTTAGTACAAACCTAAATTAGCCGTCTAAAAAGTACAGTAGAGCAGCCTGCTTGGGTAGCTTAAATGTTGGTTACTGTAATCTAAAGTGAAACTGAACGTGGTTTATTTCTGCATTTTGCTGCTCTCTTTCCTCTGTATCTGTATTTAAACTCTGAAGTGTTTAAACCCTGAGAAATACACTGGCAAGGCAGGGTAGAGTTTTCTCATTAAAAGCGTGTGTAGCCTTGCTTGTACACTTACCCATCCCAGTGACTTGTACTGCCTCTAGTGCTGGCTGGGATAAACATGATTTACTATTGATTCAGCTACTCAGAGTTCACAGCCCATATTTCTGAACTGTTTTGCACTGGAACTTAATTTCTCTTCCTTCTTTATTTCTTTTTCCTGCTGAAAACTGGCCAGCTTCTGAGTTGCTGTCAAGCAGTAGACTTCAAGGAGGCTGAGCAGACTTGCAGGTGCTTGAGCACTGTGGCAATCTTTTTACAGTGCTTTCTCCCTCCTTATGCAATCCTGGCATCTTTGTTTCTGTGTTGGGTTGTTTCAGGGTTTTGGGGGTTTTTTGACCCTTCATTCCAGCACCAAAACCTCCAGTGAGCATGTTTGCTAACCTGTGTCAGCTGAGCATTTGATGTGGTGACTTTAATCAGGGAGGTTTTCTCGAGGCTTATTCATGTTCAGCAGCTGCTTGATTGTCATGCATTTGAGGAATGGCAGAAGGCCCGTTACCACTTTAACATGTTAAAAAGAGCACCTCCCTTCATGAAAATACATTTTTATTTTGTTAGTCTACGTTAAGATGTGCCTGTGTGTGTTAAGCGTGCACTGCATTAACCTTTCACTCGCAGCGCCGGATTAGAACCTGGAATGGAGCATCTGTGGGCATTTCAAGGCAAAGTTGAAAGAATCCCTTGAGCAGTATATGAAAGGCTGGCCTTACGCCATCTGACAATCCCTTTGATCACATTTCCTTTCTGGAAAGGTGGTTTTTATAACACTAGACCCTTACAGGTATTTTCTGTAAGCTATTATGAATGAAGCAGATAAGCACCGTCACAGTCTCTGATGTCCATTTGATTTGTCAATGGTTATTGGAAGAGTTTCATTCTGAAATAATTTTGTTTACCCAAATCAACTGTCTAATTAAATCAACTAACTAAATAACATAGTCAAAAAAACCCCAACCAAACCTTTCCCTTCTGGAATAATTGAGTTTAGGATTAGGTTCCATATTCATGTCTTATTTACAATTGTAAATGCACATTTTTCATCAATATTTTCTGACAGGTTTGTATTGGATTTAGGCCCAGAAGGCTTTCTGCAGATGCAAGTTCTCCAAAAGCTATTGTTTTAGTGATTTTTTACGATTTTTCACAGTATATTAGAAATGTCCTGTTTTCTTTACTGATTTCTCGTCATTTTATTCTATCTGAAGGCATGCTCTGCAGATTAAAGTAAATGAATGGCTGCAGCCCCAGTTACTTTAGCCCTTTGTGAACTGTTCTTGGTTTTGATGCGTTTGGGGACTATGGCTTTGAGCGCTGCATATTTAGAGTTTAGGGTTTATAGTCTGTGCAGCCATCACTCACCAATCTGGCATAAACACACAGCAGTCTCTCCTCTCCTGGAGATTAATAACCTCTAGGATATGGCATTCACTCTCAAGCATGTCTTCAGGGTTTGTAGTCTTTAACAGACACACTTGAGGATGGATTTTGTAACTTTTGCCTGATATTTGATTTCATTTGTGAACTGAGTTGTAATAATTGACATCATTACACAGTAAAATGATTAAAAAAAATAATTTCCCAAGTAAAAGAGGAATGTGGGTTTCCTGTTTCTGTGGTGTGACATTTTAGTTTATTTCTTTACTAGAGTGACATTTATTAATGCCACTGACAAAAGTTATAACCTACAGTTAAAGTAAAAAACACAGAAAAATAGTACAAAGGGATGGGAGAAAAGGACAGGAATACATTCCTAACTGATATTAAAGGAAACCATTTGATCCTTAAATACTATTTAGAGATTTTTTCACACCTTTTTGTCTTCTGAGATGCTTCTAGTGTCAGTGGTAACTTTAGTTATTGGTAATGTAGCAGACTAGCAGGCGTGAAGTTTAACATCAAACTTTTGTAGGAAACATTTTTCCACAAAAATTACCAAAATACATCTCCTTTTAATAGCTTATAATCAGAACTTTGTCAGTAGTTAAAGTTTCTGTTTTCCTACAGAATAAGGGTGGATTTGCTACTGGACTGTTTTTCAATGACTCTAAAGGTGATTTTATAATGAACATTAAAAACATTGGAAGTGGTAGAGAAGAGTGTATGGATAGTTGGAAGAGATAGTTATGCATAACGTTTTAGTATTTGAAATTCACAATGCACATTAATTTCTTTTAAAAAAAGTTTTGTTAGAAAAATGTTCAGGCAGAATCTCATAATTATAGTCTAGGTGGCTCTGGCCCTGGTTTTCTTAAATGAGGTATTTTAAATATGTATGTCTGGTAATGGAATCGTTATGGAATATGAGAGCAAGTCGGGTGTGGAGGGCCAGGTACAGCGCTTCTGAGTGCTTCTTTTCTCTCTGAGAATAAAACCGTATGTTTAGGAGATTCTTAGTCTGAATCAAAAGGTAAAGTGTTTGCTGAACAAAGGAAGATAAAATAGTGTTTAATTGATGTTGGTTTTATTTAAAAGAACCTGGTTTTGTTTGAACATGAACTGTCTAGGTGACCTCTTTAGTCTTAATTCCTACTGTGAAGAATTTCAAGTCTCTGTAACCTTTTGTCATCAACAAAACAATCTGTTTTATCAAAGTAGAAATGACTAGGCTGATAGTCAAATTTGCTATTTTTCACTGTGATGTTTATTATGTATTATTATTTTTGAATACATGGATTGAAGTTATTTACCTACGTTTTACTCTCCAAACGTCTGAGTAGGTCAAATGCTGATAATAAAATGCATCTGTAACAAAGTGTTTTACAAGGATGGTGGGTGCTTGTTCCAAACACAAAGGAGTAGCATGGATCTTCTGGGTCATGGAATGCGGTCCTGTCCTGTCACAAGCAACATTTATGTAATGATGCTTTTGCAGTATGATCGAGTTCCAAACTGTACTTTTGGTTTTGTACATGGTCTCAGAACCTGCCTAGCTGGGAGGCTGTACTGCACAATTGAGGCATGTAATGTCTGTGAGTGCTCTGGAAACAAAAAAAAATGAGCATTGACAATGTATTCTAGAAACAAGTGCTCTCTTTGCATTTTTTTCTTTTTGTTTCTCTCCTTGTTCTCCCTAAGCAAAGGGGGCTTTTTGACAAAATATGCTTGCTGAATAATAATGCTCCTATATAACTGTAAGACTTTTTTTTTTTTTTAAGGGCTCAGAGGTTGAAGGCCTGCTTACTTCTCTGTGGAATGCTTCAAAGAATGTGTCATGTGTTCTGCTAGGGAAGAAAACCTCTGGTTCATTTCACAGTTATGCTGCCATTTGCTCTGTTCCTTTTTACTTGGGAATTCTTTGGTGCTTTGTTCATGACAAGTGTTTCCATTTATCTAATTTTGAGTGATACGAAGGTTTTCTCTAGATAAGGAAAGTTCATGTGAATAATAAAATAAATTTTGATGTAGTATGGAAACAGTGTATTAATATAAAAATGATTTCTCTGATACTGGTAAGAGCAGGTTTGTTTTAGTCTAATAAACAACATGACACTGAGATAATCTTTGACCACTTCTGCATACCTTTGAAGGTATTGTTTTCACCATGATGGTGATGTGGGAAGGGTTTGTGTTGGGAGGTGGTGGTTGGCTAGTTAGTTAAAAAATGCAGTCTTCCCAAATTAGTCCCCTAAATTTCTGCTGTTCATAGGTGTAAATGTCTGCCTTCTTCAAGGACAAGCGATGTGACTGTCTCTTGGGTGCATGAAGTAACTACCAGCTTCAACATCTCCACCAGGCCCTGTAAGCCTCAGCTGTCCCTTTCTCTGCTGCCACAGCTTCCAGCTTTCTTCTGACAACTCAGGTAAGATGTCTTATCTCCAGTGTGGAAAACTAACTCCAAAAACTTGTCTTTACCATGGAATAATACCATCAGTAGTTCTGGATAAAGAAGAGGGACTGGAGGATGTGGTGGTGCTGCCTAATTTTGTCTCTGCCAAAGAAGGGTGAAGTTGCAGAATGGAAGGTAGTATTTTCTACTATGTTATTATTTATTTTAGTTTAGTTCTTGGCCATTTGAAAAGGCAGAAGAGTATCAATTTGTACAAGATGAAATTAGCAGTTCTGAGAGTGGCTGGTTGCTATGAAAATATCCTCGCTGGTTCTCCTGTGGAGCAGCTTCAGTAGCCTGCCCTCCTAACTGCTCCTCACAGCACGAAGCCTGGCTTTACCATGTGGAAGCAGACTTTGTCACAGCGGGGACAAGGCAATGTGCGTGTGTGGTTGCAAGGAAGCTGAAGGAGTCCCAAATCACTGCAGTCTCTGCAGGGTCCATCCTTATGCTTCAGTAATTTTTCTATCAGTTAAGTTAACTGCATCTCCATAATGGAGTTCTTACATACTGGTTTGGAAAGAAAAGTCTGAGGCCAGAAGAGAAAAATGAGCAGTGTGGTGAAGAAGTGAAAAACAGGGAAATGCATAAATCTGAGACCTTATCTATGTGTACTGCATGTCGTGGATAGTGTGACATGCAATACACATTGTTATACACACCACTGCACAAACTATCCATGGATTTTGTTATTACAGGGAATTGAGGAAAAGCAAGGCTCCACAAATTTGGTCAACTGCGTTCTGGGCTTAGGTTAATTTAGGTCAATACCAGATAATAAAACACTGCGAGTCAAGTCTAAAAATAGTATAGGGAGGAGTTTATTTCCCCATAGCTCTAATTATGGCTTTCCTGAAAGCAGTAGGTGAGAGCAACATGATGCTATTTTTGTTTTAAGATGTGTAACCAGGTTTTATTAACAACTCATACATGCTTCCAGAGTGACTGTTAATAAAGCTACTCAATAGACAAATACTTCCATTTTATTAAAAATGAAGCCTAAAAGGAAGTGGAACAAAGTGCTGTACTTTTTTGTACTGTACATTTTATTACCATAAAATAATATTTAGGTAATGGGAGGCATTAGTGAGCAGGACTATGTTGGTTGTTTATTTTTTTTCCTCTGTCTGCTACTTTATTAAATAGTCCCCATGAACAGAACAGCAGTTCTGCTAGAAGAAAGGGAGGTGAAAAGGTGAATGCTTTTTATAGTAGTAGAGAAATTCATATGTTGAAATCATGCAAAAATATAGTCTCCAGGAATGAGTCTGAGCTCTGTTTTTATGGGGTATTTTGATACACAAATGTATGTTTTTCAGGTCCTGTCAGTCCCCCTCTCTCTTTTCATTAGATTCCCTGCCAATACTCATAGTTCTTGACTGTGGTGAGTCTGTCAGGAAACTATTTTCCAGGTTTTGATGAATATCCAGCCATTTGGTGTTCATGTGTACTGCAAAGCAAACTTGATTTCACATAGCTAAGTAAATTCTTTTCTTCTGTAAAGCTACAGTGACTTTATAAAATACTGACACAACGTTATATTTCTGAATGCAGTTCTCTTGAGTGTTTTCAGTTGAACAAATCACCAGGCAATTGGTTTTTGTGTTTTCAAAGTGTAATCGCATCCAAAACCTGGTGAAATAAGGCTTTCTGCTTGGTTCTGTGCTGAAAGGGACAATACAATCAAACACTGCAAGTGACTGTATATGATACTCCAGTAGCATCATAGCAAATTTCACATCTTCTCAGTTTATTTAAAAGAAATTCACGATGTAGCAAGCAACCTCGAATACGTTGGAAATAAAACAGGTTGAAATAAAACCCCAGCTTGAAACAGGAAATCATGCTTATGGGTCTGTTTTCATACAAAAAAGGCTGCTGCTATGAAGAGAGGAAAATGTTTTTCAACATCACTGTGTTTGTAAGCAGTGGGGGGAGGCTCTTATGTGGAGCAGACAACCTCAGACACCAGTATTTACTCTTGTTGGTTCTGAAACATCACAGCACTTCTCTATACTGAAACAGAAGCGCAGTTTCTTTCCTACTACTCTGTGGCAACTATGGATTTTTCGAATGCTTGCCTTGAATTTCCAGCTCACATATAAAGACAAGTAAATAGTCCTAGAGAGGAGAAAATTAGTAAGGTGTTGTCTAAATAACCCAACCCTGCTAACCTTAAAATTCCCAGAGTTCAGAGCAGTGTAGGGATACATGACTGTAGTCTTTTTCCACCATCATATCAGAACATATCCCTATTATAACATCGTGCTGTTATTAACAGCTATTAGATGGGCACAAGAGAGAAACTGTAGATCTTAGTGAGTAGATGGAACTGAAAGAAGAGATGGGGATCAGATTTGGTTTTGGTTTATTGTGTAAAATGGATCTTCAAGTCAATGCTCAGCTGAGAAGCAGCACAGTATTTATGTCAACTGATGCAACCCACTGTTTCAAAGCAGAATGGACAGGTCAGTGTTCCACCCTAAGTATGGGTAATTCCCTGCAGGTCTTGCTTGAACCAGGGTCATGAATAGGCCCTGAAGAATGGTACCCTCTGTACGGTGTTAGAAATGTTAAAGAAATCAGTCTGATTAATCAAAAGTACAGTTTGTGCGTGCATTGCCTGTCAGAATGGAATAACAGTCAATTACTTGCTCAACACGGAAGGCTGAGTACGTGTGTTGTATTTCTGTAGCTGGAATGTTTAGTGGAATGATTCAACCAT
>VYZT01005377.1:0-43593 GCA_013400735.1 Pomatostomus ruficeps | reverse complement strand
AACCAGCATTTAATTCTGCCTTCTGTTTCATTGTCTGATTACTCATGGCTAGTGGTGCAGGGTCTTTGACAAGATTAATGATTCAACTAACACCTTTGTGCAACTCTCATTACCAGTATTTATTATCTCAAAATTCACTTCTAAGATGCAGTATGGGTCCTTGAACGTGAAAGCTACTGAATATCTTTTAAACCACTAAGCAGAAGGCTGGAAGCATGGGAAGGATACAGACTGAATTGAATACACATCTCTGGTTAAGTGTAGAAAATATTGAATATTGTGATTTTCCAGAAGGCTGGAAAAAACCCTACATACTGTCTGAGTAATCTTTCTCTGTATACTTAAACTAATAATTCATTGACTTAGTGCTTTTTATAAATGTTCCATTCTCAGTAAGGAGAATGTACTTCACTGAAATAACACTATTTCTATATTATAAAAAATGTAGTCAACATAATTATTATTTATACTGTTGGTTATTCAGTAGTTTGTGGTTTTGCATTTGTTTTCTACGCTTTGCTTCATTTTTCCTGAAAACGATAATGTTACAGTAACAATGGGCGAATGCAGATGGG
Organism: Pomatostomus ruficeps; assembly: GCA_013400735.1. NCBI lineage: Eukaryota > Metazoa > Chordata > Aves > Passeriformes > Timaliidae > Pomatostomus > Pomatostomus ruficeps. The sequence continues at coordinate 43,018 of VYZT01005377.1, read as the reverse complement.
AGAGAGTTTTTCCTGTCAAAACTGAATTTTGATAAGTGGCAAAGTAAGTCTACTGCTGCTGTCCAGGCTTATGGATATCTTGTGTAAATCTAAACCAGTTAGACCTAATTGTGCTGTGTTTTGTGGTGGAGCCACCTCTCCTGGGTGCTTGCCCAATCCTAGGAGTTGAAGGGTCAGTGAATCACAGTGACGGGCTATAAACACACTGCATTAACTACTTACCCATAGGAATACAAAAAAGGAGTGAAAGTCAAAGAAAAAACAGCACTAAGTGCTCTTTCTCAGCTTGTCCCTTTCCTTTCCAGGAGCATTATTCTTTACCAGTCTCCAATAGCTTGCTGTTGTCCCTTCCATATCAGCAAATTGTTGCATTTTTGTAGTTTTTCTAAGTCAGGGTTGGTTGGGATTTTTTCCATTCCAGAGGGTGCTGGTAGCTAAGATTCTCTTGTAACCTTATATGGTGTTTTGAATTGAGTAAAAAACAGTATCAGAATTCCTAGTAGCCAGGAAATCTTAGTTCTAGTGCTGGCCATGGTAGGGTATAAACCAGAACTTTTCCCACAGATCTTTGATGTTTGATCCTTCACAATTACCTAAATTGCACAACTCATGGCAATTGTGCAATTTAGGTAATTTCTGAATAATCATTTCTATGAAAATGTCAATTGTATGGATTCTTACGGAAATAAAGGCAACAGATTAATCATTTTCTTTCTGGATATGTAATCTGACTGTTATCTAAAGGTCTTTATTGAAGTTGACATCCTCTTGTTCTGGGCAAGGTACACAGGCAATGGACAGAACCATTTTCTTGAAACCCTGGAGTTTCAACATTAGCTCTGCCTGGTGTGAGTTACAAGCAGCCTCAGTCCCTCCTGGGCTCAGGATTTAGTCGAGCAGAGCATCAGGGAATCTCTTTGCCTGCTGAGCGGTGTTAACTTCCCACTGCAGCTTCCTTGCAGGGAGTTCTGCCAGGCTCTCGGATGAATGGATTCCTAGCACAACCTGGGTGTGCACAAATACAAACGTTTTGATACATTAACGAGGGAATGAAACCTAATCTGAGTGCTGGATGCCTGACCTCGATAATCTCAGGCGAGGAAAACGCATCTTGAGCTGAGAATAAGGCATTCCACAACAGAATCTAAGGAAGTCAGAGGCATCTGTTTTGCCAACCTGCTATTTTTACCTAAGGAGTTTAGCTCTTGCCAGGAGCAGAGCACCCACACGACTGTAACAATACTCAGTGTTGTGACTTTGATTCCTGTCCCGTTATTCCTTAAACCCAGGGGTTCAGATATTGTAAGGGTGCTGCATGAGAGCAGCAGCCCTTAGGCAACTGGAGAGAAGCTTTTCATTGTGAAGCTGCAGTATTTTAAGGTGAAGAGCAATTAAATAAAACTATTGAAAGATTTTTGAGTTGTTAGGTGACTGCCAGTCCAAGCTTCAGCCTTTTTTGGCAAATCATCTAGTTTGTAAGTTAATTGATGTATGTATCATATTACCTGTTATTTATCTGTAATTAAAACATTTTGTCTAATATTTGATCAGCGGTGAGTGAAGTGGATCTGATGCTTTTCTAAAAGATTTATCACACATGCGTGGTGTAACCTGAGGATAGGATGTTGATGCAGGTCTTGTCACATAGCAAAGTATTTAGGTTTTTAAATAATGTGGAAATCTGGAAGTACAAGTGCAAATNTCTTGTAATGAAATATAGAACACTTGATAAAATAATTCTGATTTGAATCTGAACACATCTCAGCTCAGTGTTAACAGAAGAAATGTAGGCAGTTGTGATACTTGCTAAAGCAAACACTCTGCTAAAGTGTTAATCATTGTAAGTGGTCACTTTGATTAATAACGAGCTACCTTAGAATTCTTGCTAATTCCTCATGGCTAGACAAGGAGTAGTGACTAAAATGGCTTTAGCAAGTTTGTGTTTTAATAGTTCCTGTAAAGGCCTGATCATTGCCCATTTCAAACTCCTGTGTAGTTTGCAATCAGCCATGTGGATTCACTTCAGTAAGTTACTGTTTCTGCGTTTAAAATAGAAGTGCTGGAGCTCTGCAGGGGTAACTGCATCCTCATGATGTCTGGAATATTCTCATGTTTTGTGAGTTTCTGAGTATTGTATTATGTCCACATAGTGCGTTTACCTTATTTTATATTATAATGACTACACATTATCTTATAAAACTGGTTTTGATGCTATCAGCTACCAAAATATTATCACACTTTAAAAAGCCCCCCCTCCCAAAAGCAAGCCTTTCTTATCTCTGTCCTCCCACATATTCCCAGTTGAGAATCTTCCATCTATTACCACAAGTAAAGCTGTAACCAGCATTTAATTCTGCCTTCTGTTTCATTGTCTGATTACTCATGGCTAGTGGTGCAGGGTCTTTGACAAGATTAATGATTCAACTAACACCTTTGTGCAACTCTCATTACCAGTATTTATTATCTCAAAATTCACTTCTAAGATGCAGTATGGGTCCTTGAACGTGAAAGCTACTGAATATCTTTTAAACCACTAAGCAGAAGGCTGGAAGCATGGGAAGGATACAGACTGAATTGAATACACATCTCTGGTTAAGTGTAGAAAATATTGAATATTGTGATTTTCCAGAAGGCTGGAAAAAACCCTACATACTGTCTGAGTAATCTTTCTCTGTATACTTAAACTAATAATTCATTGACTTAGTGCTTTTTATAAATGTTCCATTCTCAGTAAGGAGAATGTACTTCACTGAAATAACACTATTTCTATATTATAAAAAATGTAGTCAACATAATTATTATTTATACTGTTGGTTATTCAGTAGTTTGTGGTTTTGCATTTGTTTTCTACGCTTTGCTTCATTTTTCCTGAAAACGATAATGTTACAGTAACAATGGGCGAATGCAGATGGGAGAGAGTTTTTCCTGTCAAAACTGAATTTTGATAAGTGGCAAAGTAAGTCTACTGCTGCTGTCCAGGCTTATGGATATCTTGTGTAAATCTAAACCAGTTAGACCTAATTGTGCTGTGTTTTGTGGTGGAGCCACCTCTCCTGGGTGCTTGCCCAATCCTAGGAGTTGAAGGGTCAGTGAATCACAGTGACGGGCTATAAACACACTGCATTAACTACTTACCCATAGGAATACAAAAAAGGAGTGAAAGTCAAAGAAAAAACAGCACTAAGTGCTCTTTCTCAGCTTGTCCCTTTCCTTTCCAGGAGCATTATTCTTTACCAGTCTCCAATAGCTTGCTGTTGTCCCTTCCATATCAGCAAATTGTTGCATTTTTGTAGTTTTTCTAAGTCAGGGTTGGTTGGGATTTTTTCCATTCCAGAGGGTGCTGGTAGCTAAGATTCTCTTGTAACCTTATATGGTGTTTTGAATTGAGTAAAAAACAGTATCAGAATTCCTAGTAGCCAGGAAATCTTAGTTCTAGTGCTGGCCATGGTAGGGTATAAACCAGAACTTTTCCCACAGATCTTTGATGTTTGATCCTTCACAATTACCTAAATTGCACAACTCATGGCAATTGTGCAATTTAGGTAATTTCTGAATAATCATTTCTATGAAAATGTCAATTGTATGGATTCTTACGGAAATAAAGGCAACAGATTAATCATTTTCTTTCTGGATATGTAATCTGACTGTTATCTAAAGGTCTTTATTGAAGTTGACATCCTCTTGTTCTGGGCAAGGTACACAGGCAATGGACAGAACCATTTTCTTGAAACCCTGGAGTTTCAACATTAGCTCTGCCTGGTGTGAGTTACAAGCAGCCTCAGTCCCTCCTGGGCTCAGGATTTAGTCGAGCAGAGCATCAGGGAATCTCTTTGCCTGCTGAGCGGTGTTAACTTCCCACTGCAGCTTCCTTGCAGGGAGTTCTGCCAGGCTCTCGGATGAATGGATTCCTAGCACAACCTGGGTGTGCACAAATACAAACGTTTTGATACATTAACGAGGGAATGAAACCTAATCTGAGTGCTGGATGCCTGACCTCGATAATCTCAGGCGAGGAAAACGCATCTTGAGCTGAGAATAAGGCATTCCACAACAGAATCTAAGGAAGTCAGAGGCATCTGTTTTGCCAACCTGCTATTTTTACCTAAGGAGTTTAGCTCTTGCCAGGAGCAGAGCACCCACACATGACTGTAACAATACTCAGTGTTGTGACTTTGATTCCTGTCCCGTTATTCCTTAAACCCAGGGGTTCAGATATTGTAAGGGTGCTGCATGAGAGCAGCAGCCCTTAGGCAACTGGAGAGAAGCTTTTCATTGTGAAGCTGCAGTATTTTAAGGTGAAGAGCAATTAAATAAAACTATTGAAAGATTTTTGAGTTGTTAGGTGACTGCCAGTCCAAGCTTCAGCCTTTTTTGGCAAATCATCTAGTTTGTAAGTTAATTGATGTATGTATCATATTACCTGTTATTTATCTGTAATTAAAACATTTTGTCTAATATTTGATCAGCGGTGAGTGAAGTGGATCTGATGCTTTTCTAAAAGATTTATCACACATGCGTGGTGTAACCTGAGGATAGGATGTTGATGCAGGTCTTGTCACATAGCAAAGTATTTAGGTTTTTAAATAATGTGGAAATCTGGAAGTACAAGTGCAAATTCTGAGAAACAGATGATTTTTTCTCCTGTTTGGGGATATCAGGCATGGGCCTTGTTCCCTGGAATAAGGAAAATTGCTTCATATCACAAGAAATGCATTTGTGCCAATGTGAATGAAAATCAATCAAAAATCTACAGGTCTATTTCCACAAATATTGCTCTTCAATCACCTGTGTCTGGCCATGTCTTTTATGGAGATGCTGTCTAGTGACCAAAAGGAAAAGGAATTGTGATTTGGCAGATATGAAAAGCTAAAATACAGCTTCCCAGTTTCAGTGGACCTGACTCTGATCACCTTTCACCTAAGCCAAGTATATTTAAGTCCTTGCCTGAGTTAAACACGGTCAGAATAAGAGAAATTATTTGTGTTTTCAGCATTTGTTACTGCAGGTTTCTCAAGCAGATTTGTTTCACCTGATAGTGGTCCATTTATGGGAACACAATGAGAAAAAATGCAATAGCTCACTGGCTTAAATGTCAAAATTACTCTCCTTCAAAAATTTTTTTGAACTGTAATGATACAATTTTTTTCAGACAGAGGTATAAAATGTTGACATATGCATAAAATAAATCTTCAACATAATATAAAATTACTAATTATTAAATCTGTATCTTTAAGATTTTTTTTGTTTTGATTTTTTTTAATAGTCTTTAATCACAAGCATGTTGCAAAGACCAACTTGCAGTGAGCTCCAAAATACTACTAGGATGATAGGTATTTAGAAAGTGTAAAAGGCTGCACTGTAGGAGTTTTGGACAGCTTTCACTAACATTTTTAAAATCTTGCAGAACAGATGCATGCAAATATGGAATAAATATTTAAAAATTGCATTTAACTGTGTCTTCATAATTTCTGAAGATAAGAGCCTATTTTTACTGGGAAAGAACTCTAATTTGAGTCTTTTATTTTTGAATGTTAACAAGTTGTGAATGCATTAAGATGCAATTTACAAGTGAGTGAATAAATCTGTTTTTGGACTCTTTTAATCTAGTGCAGTATGGACAAATATCCAGAAATAATTAAAATGATGGACATGTTGGTATTGCGTGCAACCTCCTACATTATTATTTTGCATAAAAAGGGCAAGTAAGGGGAAGATGTCCATACATTATGGGTTTAATTGGCAGTTTCTTGTTATTAGAATAGAGGGTTATTGTCATTCCTAATGTACTTAATGTGAATCTAGTATTTGAGAAAGGTTGATAGGTGAAAGATTAGGTTAAGGGCTGACTTGTGAAAGGTTTAGCACCTCTGGATTGACAGCTCTGAGAATCTGACAACAGCTGCACAAAGAACCAAACAGCACAGGCAGTGCTGCTCCATCTTTGTCTTGCTGCTCCATCCCTTACCAGTGATGCAGCTGCTTCTACCCAGAGTTCACCTGTATCTCTGAGATAGATATTCCTTCAAATCCTGGCATTTTTGTTAAATTTAATTGCAAGGGGACTAAACACAAGAACATAATGACAGCTGAGTTTCTCTTCAACATCCAAACCTACTAAAAATTGCCTTACGAGGCCATATACACCATGCTGTTGCAGCCAGCTGATCCTTAATTTTTCTGTGAGAAGGCTGAAAGCACTAAACCTTCAGCAATATGATTTTTTTTCTCTCTCTGAAGTGATAAAAACTTGTTACATATATCAAGGTGAACATTCAATTTAGACAAGTAAAGTTCTTTCTTCAAAACTGGTAAGGCTGCCCTTGAACTGTTTCGATACCCAAGATGTGATCTATTTCTCCATCTCGCAGTCGACAGCTAATTGTTCAAGGATGTGCCTCTTACTCATACGTATGTTTCCTTTCCAGAGATGCTTTTCAGAAAGAAATTATAATCTTTGATCCTATTTATGATAATTTTGCTCTTAAGAACCTGACCTTTAAGCAGTATTTCCTCCAGCTTATATTCATAGTATGTGCAAGTATAATACAGTAGCTAAAGTCTCTGGTATTTATCTCTCATAAAGTTTGGACCTCCAGAAATAAGATGTTTCTCTGTGGACTTAAATGAACAGAAAAAAAGTATTTTAATTCTATTTTCCCCCTCTTGGACTGGAGTACTCAAAAATTATAAAATTTATGGAGTTAATTTTATAATCAAACTTTTTTTCACTCTTCAGTTTAAGGGGCAGCTTTCACTAAACGAAAATCCCACTTTTTCCCTAGCAGATGATTGTGTTGCATGTGAAGTTGTGAGTACACTCACAAAAACAATAGCATGAGTTTTGTAAGATTTTTTGGAGATATTCAGGGCTTTCCATTACAAATGGCCTTTCATTACTAACTTGATGCAATATGAGAATGTTAGATTTTTTTCTCTCTACTGATTTAGTCATCTACCATGCAATTGTGGCTGGTGTTCTCAAGCAGGAAGACAGATACAGACACTGAAAAATTCAGTCTCTAAAGTTTAATCATAAGTTGTTATATAGGCTTGTTCACATCTCTTCCTTTATGACAGGTTGCTAAGGTTTATCCTTACAGTGGGCCTTTTAATGTTTAATATGATGACAAAATTTCATACATTCAACTCTTCATATTATTTTGTCCGTTAAAGGACAGTTTTACCGAGATCCGAGACAAGATGCAAATGTTTTCACTCTTTTCCACCTAAAAATTGATGATTCTCTTGGCCTTGTTACCTGATGTGAGTAGCAAAGTGTGGTAAAACTTATTAGTGTTAAAATATTGTAGCCCCATGGGAAAGTAGCCCTGTCTAGAAAGTCTGGTAGCATGAGCTTCCAGTAAAAATTCTGAGTATTATAAACAGGGTTCCTTTAAGAACGTTTGAAGATTCCACTATAAAACATGGATGACAAACTGGGAAAACCGGATTAAATGAGGAAAGTATAAGAATTACGTGTTTACAATCTGCATGATCTTTAAAGCAAAACATGTTTCAAGGACAGGCTGGCTTGGGAAGCACTGAAGAAGGGTGTAAAGGGGAAAAATACTTGCACATGAACATTTCTGAAGCGGACTGCACCAAAGATGGATTTGGCTGTAATACCAGCGTGCTGAAGATTAAAGAAGGGATTGTTCACAGGGCTCTTTCACGTCATGTACTGGTAGCTCTGCTAAGACTGCAGGTTTAAACAAACATCCTGTAAGTCTTCCGTGGTCCCACTATCTTTGATCCTCTGAATTTGAGTCATTTGTTTAGTAATTCCCAAATGTTATTCAAGTAATGTACATTAACAGGATATTGACTTCTCTCGAGGCAAACATCAATGTTTATTGAACAGAGAAATAAATATTGACTGAAGTAAAGTCAAAGTCAATTTTTTCCTCAGAACTATAAACCTTAATGTTCACTGAAATGCCAAGTAAATATACAGTGGTTGCCATTTAAATTTTGGTAATTCTCTGGAATTATATATAAGACTACCATTACTGTGTACGTGTAAAATACGACTCTCATAATAAATATGTTAAAAGAATTTGCAAAGATTTACTCTGTTCAATAATGGAAGCACAGCTATTAAAATGTGATTTGATAATTTTGGAAATTATGATCAATTATTTAGTAGTGTCATAGCCTTTAGCAAAAAATGTTTTATTTGCATTTTAAATTAGTGGGGTTTTTTCTGTGATGGATTTTTTATTATTATTATTCCCAAGAGAGTAATGCAATGTACTTACTGCAAATATGAACTTACACTAAGGAACTGTCATTTATTTATAAGCCAGCTAAACATGTACATAGTAAATGTGACTAGTATCCTTTTAAAGTATCTTGTCTGAAAGAATATATTTATGTATTTTTTATGTATTTGCAAAATTATGATCTGTGAACATGATCTAAGTAATTATTTATTAGAAAAAGTGTTGCAGACAAGTTTGTTGCTGCACTATAATTACTCAAAAAGTGGTTCTAAGCATGAACTGGCATCCAGATCAAGTTCTTGGCTAGACAGAGATATCTGTCTACAGGTAGTAGCAGCAGCAGATGTAACTGGAGATAGAGCTTTTTGAAGACACTAACACATCTAACTTATTAATGAAGGCTGTTCTCAGCCTCCTCGAGGTTTACATATTGATATAGGATCCTGTTTTCCTGAATGGTTCAGTCATTCGGGAATGACTCTTGTCATGGATAAATGAGCAATGACCAGTGAGGGTCGAGGTACAAAGAGCCTGCGAGGAAGCCAAGTGAAAAGTTCCTTCAAAATCTCTTGTAAGTATATTAATTGATTTTAGGAACTGTTACTGCTTGCAGTACTATTTGCAAAAAACTTCATTAGACTGATAAAGTCATATTCTGCATGTCTGCTCTGTACTGTTAGTTTTGTCTTATCCTTAAATGGTTTTCTTTATATTTCTGCTTTCCAAACCAAGTGGAATAAGGTCTCGGTGGTCTTCGTTCCTCATGGTGGTGGATCTGAAGGACTGGTTTTCAGCTCTTTATAATTTGTCATGCAATACCTCTCATGTAAAGGAAGCATAATTTTAGCTGAGGTTAAGGAATTTCACATTCACTGCAGTGATCAATGCACAGAGACGTCAGTCTGAGTAAGATCTGCCTTCGATTGAAGCAGCAGTGGTGTCATGCCTTTGTGACATTACACATGATGTCCAGAAAGGGAGCACTTTCTGTGTTTGTGCTCTTTCTCTGGTATGGTCTTTGCTTCTCATGGACTGTCTGCAGTATGGAGTGTGACCTACACAACCTGTATGCAGGAGTTTTGACTGTCTTTTAGCACCACAGAGCACAGCCAGACAGCAGACACTGGTCCAGTGTCTGGAAATGAAAAGGCATGGAACCATGGAGGGAGTGAACTCCACATTTTGAATTACCAGCACGTGTTATTTTCATATATGTGACCTTCAGGTAGCACTACCCTTTTCTGAACACCATGACTTGGGAATTAAGTAGTGAAGTGTTTCAGGCAAAACTGGACACAGAAGGAGACAAAGCCAATGGGATTCCCAGAGTAAAGGAATGAACTTTCTAAATTACCTGATATAACCAACACTTCCGGTCAAGGATAGGATTGCTTTCAGATAAGTTGCAGGTTGTATACGTAAAAGTAGTGCAATTGTTGAATTTTCAGTTCTACCTTAAAAACTGACAGAACAGAAAATCCAAAGCCCTCCCCTTTTATAAAGCTCAAATCAGTAATGTAGCTTCTTCAGAGAGAACGTTGTCATTGAATAACAGTCTGCTGCCAGGAAAACGCTGAAGCAAACTGCCTTATATTTTCAAAGCAGACACTGCTGCCTTTGAAATAATCTTGTAGCTGTTAAATGACGGAATACTAAATAGAAGACCAATTCCAGATCTTTTGACAATGTTCTGTTATAATGACTTTACTCCTATTACATCAAATGATTGATGTAGATGTAATCATGGTGGTTGATGGATGCTAGTGTGGCAGGGTGACATTTGATTTCTGTTCTGTTTGAATTCTGATTAGCTTAAAGAATAAATCTATGCGGTGTGGTTAGGAAAAAAGTTTACTGTACCTGTGTGACTAAACTGGTGTCTGACTGACATTTATTTATTTTTATCAGTGTGAAAGGGTCAGCAATCCTTATTATTCAGTCTTTAAAGTGAATTTTAATGCTTGTGAAGGGAATTGACAGCTAGAGGAGAATGAAGTCCTTTCTCAGTCTGCAAAAGAGACATAGCACAGGCAAGAAGGATGTTCCTGCCCTGTCTAGTGAGTCTTTATTCTTATTTATGGGAGAATAATTTTAATGGTTGCAGATCTGATGAACAGCAGTAACATATTTTTGCCATATGGATTTGTATTAAAACCTGCCATATGTGGTTGCAGGAGTTTGAGGGAAAGTAAAATTTCATGGTCTGTTTCGTGTGGGAGAAAATCAGGAGTTGCTGATAGAGTGGCTGTGTGTAGATATGACAGAGATGAAAAATGTATGGAATTTCAGTTACTTTCATCTTTCCTTCTGTACCTTTTTTCAAATCAAAGCTATTGCAGAACAAGAGTGACTGATTTGTTATTGGGAAGGTCAAGAAAAAGATTTTCTTCTGGATACATAACTAATTCCTGTTATTTTTTTTTTTATATATAACTTCTATTTCTGTTCAGGCCTATTCCTTGTTTTCAGTTGAGTTCATCTGTGTCTCTTGGAGAGCTTTTAGGAGCTGGAGTGGTGATTTCAAGCTCTTGCCTGCTGAAGACTAAATGCACCTGTCAGAGATGGGGTTCATGTTCTTCATAGCAGTTCCATATGGTGCTGTGTTTCAGATTTGTGACTAAACCAGTGTTCTGGCTGTTGCTGATCAGTAATTGCAGAGCAGCAAGGTTTTATCTTCCTCTGGCTGTCACCTCCCCCCTCCTTCAGTGAGCACTCTGAGGTGGGCAAAAACACCAGACACAACACAACTTGGGCAGCTGACCTAGACTGACCAGTGGAGTATTTCATGCCACATAAAGCCATGCTCAGCAGTAAAAATGAAGGAGATTTTTTGGGTGTGACCATGCAGACATGTACACACCCAGGTGACTCCCTTGGCTGCTGCTGGGGTGCTCTGATAGCCACGTGGGATGCAAGGAGGGGCAGCGATGCGTTAATTGGCTCTACTCACATCGGTTTAATGGTATAAAAAGGACTTACAGTCCAGTAAAAGGATCTCTGTGGTTTATATTCTGGTTCTTGATCTCGTTGACATCCATTCTGAAAGCATGCTTTCCAACAGTGTTATTAATTGCGAAATGTGGGAATGCTGAGGGGGCAAATACTGCACTTCCCTATTTTCATTTCCCCCTATCCGTTTGTTGCCTAACCCCATGTGATTCCAAGTGAATTTTATAAAGGTGAGCCAACCCTTGTGCTGGCATGAACTCGTGAGCTGGCTTGTTGTGCTAAGTGTGTTTTTTTTTTAAACAAATGGGGTTAGGTTTCAGGTACAACTGCCCATGTACATTGTTCTGGTGAGTGCACAGAGGGTTTCATACTCTCCAGCAGGAGTAGAAGATTGAACTGTATTTTGACAATGAAATGAAACATTTGAAATGAACATGTTCCAATATAGCTGTTGAGAAAGCTGTATTAACATCTCTATGAAGCTCTCAGGAGGAGCACCAGTATGTTTTGCTGATCTTAAGGCAAGCAAGTGCAGTTTGTCCCCTCTTATTTCACAGCTTTCACCCACGTGGAGACCAGTGATCTGTCTGATGGAAGCATATTTTCTAAATGGGACCAGGTTTAAACCCAGGTTTAAACTTTTCAAACTACTGAGAAAAGGGCAATGGCTTCAGTAGTACCAGTGGCTAATCACCATCCCTGTTAAATATTTATGACTTGTTCTTAATTTGAATTTGTCTGGATTTAATGTCAAGGCTTTTTTTAAATGCTGGGTCTTTCTCTGCTATATGTGAAGAGCACTTTGGTACCCAATGGTTTCTACCCATGAATGTTACACACTCTAATCAAGTTAGTGCTCTGGCTTTTTTGATAAATTAAACAGGTTGAGCTATTTCACTGTCTCACTTTAAGACATTTTGTAAAATCCTTGAATATTTTTTGATGCTCCTTTTTCCTTCTTTTTCAACACCCCCTTCCATGTTTTTATTACACTTTTGAAAGTATCAGGAGAAGTTCTATTCCAGCATTGGCCCAAGTGATGCTGTATTTAGAGATAAAATGACCTTTCCACACCTTAGTTGTGCATGAGCCTCTTTGCTACGGAGCAGTCTGCATTTTTAACCTAGATGTATAACTGACTGTATTAAAACATGCTCAATTTAGAGGACCTGATTTACTATACTGTATACCTGCTGCACTATAAAATACAATATTTAAAGCTAAATATGAATTACAGTTTATTATTATATATTCATGCTGACAGGATTCTGAAAGTGTATTTTGGAAAATATTCCAGTGAATGAAGTGAGCTTCAGAACTTATTTATAAATATGTTTCTATTATCATTAATATGTTTTGGGTATAGGCATAGGAATAAATAATTGTGGTCTGGAAATTAGACAAATAGTGTTTGTTATTTGTGGAGATATATTGAACAGACTCTTTATATTTGATCTGCAGTCAAGTATTTGTCTATAACCTCCCTCAATTATTAATATGACTTAAATTTAAAAGCTGACAAACATAACTGATGGTGTAAGAATAGCTCCTGATCTCATGCAGTAGCTCTTTGTTTATATTTTAATTCTTCATAACCCATGGCTTTTCAATTCAGAAATTTTTTGCCTATATATTTGTGAACTAATCCTGATTTGTAAACGTTCCATATTGGAACCAAGTAATTTGTTTTTGGTGAATAATTCTGAAAAAAAATGCTTTTGAGTTAAACAAGCATTTGTTTTTCAGGTTCATATGCAGGATAATTCTTTGTTCCTCTCTCCTGAACGTTTAAATATTCCAAGGTATTTGAGATGATACATGACATTATTTTTCCTGTGAAGTTTCCTTTGAAAAGATTATAACTTCAAAAATATTTAAGCTAATTTAATGTTGAAATTACTTTTCTGTTGTTCACTTCCCTGAGAAGATCAAATGATGTTTTTGAGTTGATCAAGCACCAATTTTAAGAATGAATTATTTACACAACTTTAATCTAGATGTCACCTAATGTTTTTTCTTGTCTCTCTGCATCTGACTGATGTATGATAATTGGGAAAATATACATGGTCTAAATATGTAAAAACTTTTAAATACATAGAAATTAAAATGTGATTTGCAGATCAAATTAGACCTATAATGAGACTTGAAGTTTTAATTTTATGAAACCTGATTCCTTGCTCCTTTAAAAGGAATTTAAATTTCTGGAAATTCTCAGCTACAGTGAATGTTCTTACATGCCATCACTCTGATGATATAACATGGCACTATTTTAAGGTAAAGAAGGGCAAAAAAGGAAAGACTAACTAAGAAAAAAGATCAATTGTTCTAAAAACCAGGGCAATATCTAGAGTCAGACAAAGAAACAGATTTATGTTGTGTTCATGCAGTCTACAGATTTATAAAACCTAAAAGTTTGGGTCTTTGGCATTATTCCAGAAAGAATTGTTGATGTATGTTAATTGGAAGAAATCAGTGGCTTCCTCAGAAATTGTTCCATGTTCTCAGTCTGGGGCCTCACCAATTGTAACACTCTTCAAAAATGTTCCTGTATCAAAGTACTGTAAAAACTGAGTATTCCTAGAGCATTGAGAGGGACAGTGGAAAGGAAAAGGTGTAGATCTGGTGCGGGTTCCACCTTTTCTGTGAAAGGAATAGCAGATCCCAATGGAGAAGTCGGAAGACTCTGAAACTGTCAGTGGACATGCTCAGACAGGAATAGGAACGATCCTTTTGTTTAGTCACAACCTTTCAGAAGGAAGGTGAAGCACTGAGCAGCCCGGAGATCGTTCTTGCCAATACAAATCTGATCCTGTCAGCTGAGCTGCGGACACAGCGGTGCTCTGACACGCCGGCCGCAGGTTTCAGACAGAAAGCGCTGGGTATGGGAAAGCAAACCCCCGTGGGTGGAGCATGAGTGCTTAATTACAGCCTGATGGATCCCGGCAGGCAATCCCCTCTGCCCACCCGCCAGCCTTTGGAAAGCCCCAGTGATCAGTGTCCGGTGTGCTTGGGTGCGGGGAGGCGAAACAATCCAGCCACTCTTTTGAGTGCAAAATGAATGGAAGCTTTTTGAGAAGCCCGGCTTTTGAGGAAACGTGTAATTGCAGTGACGCATTAATTGCATGGCTTAGCCGTGATGTGCTTTGCCTGTTGCAGGAAGGAATGCACTGAGAAACCTTGCTGTGCATTCCTAGCCTATAGAAAACATGGTATGAAACATTTGAATTAAAACTCCTGTTGGAAAGCTTCAATTTACCCATTTCTTTATGGGTAGACAACGTACTCAAATACTCAGATTGGATGTTCACCAAAGGTTTAGGCAAAGCCCCATTTTGCACTGAAACTTTTGATTTTAAAGCCTTTTGAAATAGAGGTTGGTGCTTGATTTAAATTCTCCCTGCACCAGCTCGTTCATCCTTTCACCTTGGTTTCTGCTGTGAGGAAATGTAATTTTTTGAAGTGCAGAGGCAGTCATTGTCGCTCCCAAAATGCTCAGGAGGAGAAGCAACTTTCTGAACTGAGAGATCACAGTCCAGGATGCTGGATGCCTTGCCATTCTGTCATGTACTTTTGAGCAGCCTTCAAACCTAGCACATTTATACATACAAAGCTCTACTGACATCCTAATTCTGATGCTTTTCAGTTTGGCCACTTGGGTATGTAATTAACTCCAGAAATAACTTTTTAAAGTTTAAAAAATAGCTTGAGTCAACATTCCATGTGAGATGTGTAGATAACAACAGAAGCTTAAACCAAAAGCCTGGTCCTCACGAGGCAGCCAACTAACCTGAAAGATTACGAGTAGTGGGAATTTTGCTGCTTGCTTTATGAAGCTTCCAAAATACAATTGTGATATATTCTTTTTACCACAGTAGGAAAAAAAATCTCTGTTGTATTCCTTTGTTGTAATGGTGTTCAGTGCTAACAACTTGCACTATGACAGCCAGCTGAAGCCACCATGCAGAGCGTATGGAAGTCACTAGAGACAAACTAGTTTTGAAATATCTGACCTTCTCAGGGGGATTTCATTTTGGCTCCAGCCACTGGACCCCCCCCACCCTGTATGAAACGTGAATCTGGAAGTGCTTTTAAATGCTGAGCAACAAAGACAATTTAAGAAGTACAGCATGGCTGTCAGTGGGTAGACTAAACAGAGAGAAAAGAGGCAACAGGGACATGAGTAACTCCAAATTGGTGTGGGGGAGAAAAATGTGCAGCAAGAGAATCCAGATAAAGACAGGGTTGGAACAACAGGGAGAAGGAAGGCTCAGACATAAAAAAGAAGAAAATAAAATCATTGTATCAGAAATAGAATCTGTGAGTTAGGAACATTTTCAAAGCTCCGTGGTCTCCCTTAATCCTCCACATATATTGCTTTGAAAATATGTCCATTTGATCTGTTCTTTTAAAAGCTTTTTTGGAAATAAAACATCCCTTGACCTGACTAAAAAAGAAGGACGCCTACATCAGTAACAGTGACCATTCTTTCTTCTTCCATGGGCTGGAACATGTGTCTTGGTCTTCTGAGCTCTCATTTTGGTGATTTCTGTGTTATATGCCTCTTTTTTATTTCTGTGGCCAGGATTTGCCATTTTTTAGCTGCAGACAAATATTTGTCTAAAAATCCCCCTAAGCAGTATAAATGATGGTGGACTAATAACTCTTTCTAGAGTGAGATACAAAATAAAAAGTAATTATTTCTATTTCTCAGGTGCTGCTATACCTATATCCATCAGTTCCAATCTGCTCTAAATTAAGCCAGTTCTTTCATTCTTTCAAGATGAGGATTTTGGGGGAAACAATGCTGTAATATGCCAAATGCTGTGGTGGTATCAATTATCATCTCATAAAAGTCTAAGAATAGAAAGCTCATTGAAGAAAGTACTTAAATGGGATTAGAGAGTCAGTATGAAGAGAGCAATTTTATTTCGGCAAAGATCCCTTTAATGTGGATAACAAAGGATTTAATATCTTAAATGTGTTTAAAAATAGTGAGATTGGTATCATGTATATTAAAAAAGAAGTAAGCATGCTTCTTGGGCATAATTTTGGCAAAGGTCTTAGATGATTGTGTAGCTTTGCATATTTCTTGTGCAGCAGTTTCTAGACATTGGAGTCAGTGGTAGTTTTGCATGAGTAAAAACTGCTGGTTTCATCCCCAATGATTCATTGATAAAGGTATTGCTTCTGACATCAGATTCAGCTAAGGGTAACAGACAATAACATGGCTGATTACTAAGTAGAAGATGTAAATTCTTTCACATTTCTATGCATTAAAAAGGCTTAGAATTCCTGAATTTTAATATAAAGTACAATGAAGTGTATCAAATAAGATTCCCCTGTCTTGCTTTGTAATAATAACTTGCAGTGTGTACATTCAAAGGGTGAAAAATGGCTTTAAAGAATCTTTGCCTCCCAAGGTTGAGAAAATACGCTACCAAAATCTCATTAAACACATTGTGGGGTTTTTTTAGACAAATACCATGTTTTATGTGTCCGATTGCATGTTTCCTCTTTTTTCACGTGGTTACATCCAGACTTGCTTGATCTTACGAAAGCCAGTTGGTCACACAGCAGCTGGGCAGGTCCACATCAGTGACATACCTGGTACCTCTTACCTACAACACTGGGGGTCAGCTGTAAGGAGAGCAGAAACAAGTAAATGTTATCTTCTGACGCGGGGATCCTGGAATATATTTTATAGCTTGGTTCTTGTTTGGATATAGGCTTCACCACCTTCTTTCCTTCCAGGCTTTCCCTCCACCCCTTGTTGAGGTGTGCTGATAGCTCAGCCTTTCAAAGCTGAACCTTCCAGTCTGGGATGTCAGTTCCTGTGCAGTTTATACACAAGTATCAATCCACACTTGGGTGAAAGAGACAGGTTGGCTTTTGTTTTCAAACTTTCGCTGCTCTTTTTAGAATCTTTGTAAGGGGGCAGAAGAGAGTAGATACTGGTCAGATCTAAGAGAAGAAGAGCAGATGCATCTAGGGTTTATTCTCATTGGGAGGGGGGTAGTGGAATTCATTCCCACCAGAACTTCATCCCCAAGAAAAATCCTCAGAGCTACCATTTTTTTAGGCTAACCATGGCAGTGACAGACAGTTTAGGACCAGAATATTCTACAATACAAGATACAGTGTGTTTAGGCAGTGGTGAGTTAGTAGGGGATGATTGCCACCAACTAAAAAGTACTGGAGCCTCCAGTGTATCCAGCATTAACTTCTTGCAGTGTATGTCCCAAGAAAAGAAAATTAAATACAAAAATTTTGCTTCTACTGGAAATGTAACTTAAATAGCCTTGTAAAGTCAAGTTTGGAATTCGAATTCTAATTATTCTGAATGGTGCATAGTGGTTTTGGTCCCAACAAATGACATCACTAAAACCAAACAAAAATCTTTTAACTTGAAAATGTTTTCCAGTATTTTCTTTAGCAAAGGTGACTGAAAGTAATCAGGCATCTTAGTTGCTCAGGAATAATGCATAATGTTTATTTCATGTCCTAAAATTAGATTTTAAGAACATATGGATTCTAGGAAAGAAAAGAATGGAGCATGTATCTTCCATGTTTTCTAAGTATTCTGGGATCCCTGCTGCCAGCTGCTGGTCTTGCTCCCTCTAAGTGCATCTGGTCTGATAAAAAAATCTCCAAAAACAGACCAAGGCAAGACATAGCAAATGGGTTGCTATCAAATAAAAGAAATAACACCTTAATTTTCTCATTTTTTAAAGCAGTTACTAATTTCAAATAACTCACTGCATCTTTATGCATCAGATAACTGTTAGCATGAAGAATATGGCAGCCAGTATCAGAAATTTACTGAAATTCACAGAACTTACAAGTGTTATCATGGAAGGGTAAATTAGACAGGAGCTCCCTGGCTGCATATGTTCCTTGGTGAGCAGTTAACAACTGCTGAAATTACTTATGTTGATGCCTCATTTTTATTAAACACTTATTCTTATGTGCATATATTTGTTTGACTGATTGCTGTGATTATTCACCTGTTTCACAATGACCTTTTCGTTACACCTTAGTACTGGATGTTTTTGGACATGATCGCATCTGTAAAAAAAAAAATGCCCTGACTGTACGCATGTAAATGTGGACAAGCTGAGTGAGACAATCTTCGCGTGAGTGTTAAATGTTGTGACACTTTCACTGCTGATAGATTGTACAAATGATTCTATCCAAATTACTGATGTGCTTAGCCACAAAGAGAAAGGGGAGGAGAGTTATTGTCTTGAATGATGTATAAACGCAGGAAAGTTGGGTTTAAATAGGACATTATCTTTCCGAAGCTCTTCAGCAGCTGAAGTGTATTTCCAGCGCCAAAAGATGGCAGCATAGCTCTTCAGGAGACTGACGTAAGGTACTTAGCCATTTAGGGTTAATGTAAATTACCTCAGCAGAAAGTTATTATCCCAGTAAATGTTGTTCTGCTGCGTTTTTTCAAGTTCGCTACCTATTTCTGCTTTAATGTAGCAAGGAAGAAGCCAGGGATGGGACAGACGTTCAGACTATTTTATTACTAAATAGATGCTAAAAAAAATTTTTGAAAGATAAAACTGTATACACAGACATATTTCTCAATTCCAAAATAGTAATTTTAGCTAAAAATCCTAACTATGTCATACTTTTTTGACAGAACCTACATTCTGTTTTTAGAGCATCAAGAACATAAATTACATATAGCATTTTGCTGTTGAGGGTAACAGAACCAGGGTCAAGCAAATATGAAAATAAAGCTGAATAAGTATTTAGTAGTGTAAACCCTAAAGGTTATTATGGGAATGGTACAGTATTTAGATGGACAGATTTTTCTACAACCTGCTCTTGAAAAGTGCCTTGTTACTGAACTGTTTGCATCTCAATTTTAGTCTGAGAAGTGGGGATATGATTGCATAAGATCCCGTGTGGTCTTGTTGCAGAATAAATTACTTCTGCTTGCTCAACACCGTGTTTAACTTTGGCAAATGTGTTGGGGAGGTGCAGGGTGATGGGAAACAGGAACAAAACTCACTGAGCTTTTTATGGCACCATTCCTGGACTTTAGCTTGTCAGAGTGACCTCTCACAGCGAGGAAACACGTGTGAGAGAGAAGTCTTGGAGGGAAAGGAGAGGAGGGTTCATGAATGGCACTTAGGGCTGGCAGTAGCTGGAAGCTCTCTGCTGTGCTAGACAAGAAGGCAATCAGGTCAGGGGAAACACAGCTACCTGAGAGCTCACCAGGCCTTCCAGTCTTGATTTGCAGCGCTTCAGGGCACAGAGTAGCGTATTCTTAGCTGCAAGAGGAGATCAGCTGTTCTACCTTCTCTCTAGGTTCATGATGCACACTAATTCCCACCATACATACAGTCCTCACTTCCTAACTGTGTCTTTGTTTTTATTAATATTATTATTATTATTAATTATTTTTTTAATTTGAGGACAGACAAATTGTCAAACTCTCGTTCCTTGAGTTGTATTGATAAGCAAAGTAGAGCAAATCTCTCTGCTCCAGATCTCGCAACTCCTCTGCCTTCCTGTTTTATTTGCCATACAAGGAATCTGTTTACTGCGCAACACCAATGCATTTTCTTCGTTAGTTAGTTGAAATACTTTAATATTATTGCATGACTGGTCATTTCAAGTGGAAAAAATATTGCCTAGCTGTAAACTTACCTTCAAGGCCAATATGTAGACTAGTAAATTGGACAGAAAATCTTTCCTCTAAGCCTTTCTACCTCTGAATTTGCCAGTCTTTCCATTCAGAAAGGAGACACCCATTCTTTGCTCCTCTCCAGTTGCCTTTGACCAGTAAGTCAAAGTAAATCTTTCCTGGTGGAAGTTTTGTTGAAATCAGTGTATCCCTGAGAGGCTTCCCTTGACTGACCAATATTTTTCAAATGGGATTTTTTTTTCTGAAATTAGAAAATAAATTAGCCTTGGGATATATAATCCTTTAATTTTTTTTTTTTTTAAAGAAAGACATAGATTACCCTTTTTTCTTTCTTGTAGTTTATCAGATTACATGTTTTTTCCTGTATAAAAAAAGTTATTTATTCAAAAGTTTAAGCTTTTAAAATTAAAATTTGTTTTGCAGTAGCTGTGGGAAGCTCCAGAGCCAGTGCCTGTGCCATGTTCTCTACTTTTACTATAGCAATCTCATAAAAGATGGTTCATCCATTAATACACGTGATATTTCTGAGGGGGAAGATTGGTAATTTTGAGAGATACTGGAGCAGAGGCATTAAAATAGTAGGAAGATTAAATTTTGTATTTCATTTATCCCTATATTATCCAGGTAGCTTTCATTTGTGCATCACTGTATATGATCATCTATTATTTCTTTTCTTCCACACCAGAAGAACAAGCGTGTGCATCATATTATTTTAATGAGCAGGTTTTTGGTTGCATGGTGGTTTTAGTTCAGTACTATGTGCTTGAGAGGGCAACATCAGCGAAATGTGCCTTTTTTGATCAGTCCACTTAGTGATTGCCTGAGAATGTTAAAAATCACCTGTAAATACTGTTCCTTTTAGCCCTTCAGAAATGCGCGATCCAGTGACGAACACACATTTTCCCATCAATATTTGCTTGTTAGAGGTCTGGCCAAGAGCTCAGTCTTTTCTGATGAATACCTCAGCTCTCATCACCTCTCAGATAAGACATATCTCCTGCCGTAGGTGTGATAGTACCAGATTTTATCAGCAGGTGTTAAAGGAGGGAAATGGCTTCGCTCAGTGTTAGCTGATGTTAGGTCAAGAGGTTGTAGCAGTTCCTTAGGATTCTCCACAGCAAGCCAAGGAAGATCTGTACGTGGTGCATTGCTGAGGAACCTGCAAATTGTTATGCAGAAAAATCCTTAACTGAGCAGCACTGACTGCAGTTCATGCTGCCTCCTGACGTTTTCTGTGGCTTCTACTTGGTTGAGGCCTCTATGCTGTATTTGTGGGTTGAATTGATTTAAGCTTTTAATAATAGATAGCAATGTTGCATGGGTAGAGATGGAAAAAGGGTTGTTTCATGTTGCCTTACATCCTGGGAAATTGTATTCTGTTCTATTTTGGAATTCTATTTTAGAATATAGCCCTACCCTTTATAGTAAGTGCTATTTAAAAAAAAATGAGTATTTTTTTTAGTATTTTCCATTCAGTTAGTATCTTTCCAAAAGCACTAGTAATTGTTATGGTTGCAAACAAACAAGAAAAAATTCCAGGGAAAGCTCTCCTGCGAGTTGTCAGTTTAAACTGAGTTTATGACAGGAATTCAAAGTGTCTCTGTACTTATCCCACCCATCTAGTTAAGCTGATATTTTTTCAGATCTGGAAGTCCCTGAAGAGTCACAGTCATATCCAAGAAACACAATAGAGGGCCTTCTAGGCTAATTTATCTCTATTTTCCACCCACTTTAAATGTAAGTTTAAATGTAGATTTAAGAATGTGAAAAATTCACAGACTGTCCCCCCTTGCCCTCACCCACAGATTTGTAAAGTGATTTCTGATGGGTAATAATCACAGGGAGTAGGAGAGTCATGAAACTGAAATAATATAATCAGAATATATGTCAGAATGTATACTACAATTACTTGAGACTGCCTTATAATGTGATGAAGAAAACCTTTGTAATGGTTTCATAGTTAGCCTGAACGATCCCCACAGAGGAAATCCTTGGGAATTGAGGGGTTGATATATGTAGGATAGAGGCTAGACAACATGCTAATGAATAATACACTGTGGGGAACTTGTCTTTAATGGATGCTGGATTAATTATATAAGTACTTTATGTAAGCCTTCTCCTTCCCCAAAGTATTTCTGTTCTGCATGTAGCAAGTTGCACAAACAGTAATCATAAGTCAGGTTATTCTAGTTTGCTGGAGAACTGTTTTTACTAGGGACTGCAAGAACTGTATGCACTTAAAACTAAATTAACGTACTATTTAATGTCTTGCGAATTCCAGATATCTTAAACTGTGTTCTTCATAATACTTCAGGTAAGCTAAAACCAAAACTAAGCTTCAGACTAAAAAATAAATGTTCTGAAACTTATTCTTTCCCCCAAATCAGCTTCAGCACACCCCAAGACTTAGTCTACAGTAGGTTGCAGACAGTTTTTGATTTCATGAGTAATTAGCTTGAATAAAATACATAAATAGCACAATCTTGTGCTCTGTGATAATTTTCCCAGTTTGTTTTGTCTTCCTATGCACCAGCATGCATTTTCTAGAGAGCAATGATCTACTTTTTCTTTTCTGGTATAAAAATGAAATTATTTTATTTAGGTGCCTAAAAATGTGCATGTGCTTTGAAACTACTAAGATGCTTTTGAAAATCTTGACCTTTGAAAAAGTTGACCTTCAGAGCCTGGTATAGATACCCAGTTTGGAAATGACTCTATAATAATCAGCATAGAATAGAATGTGTTTTAACAGCAGATTGTCAACTGATACCAAGGTCATTCTCTTGGTACCGTCCAAGCCCAACCTGGACTCCTGGCTGCAACTATGAGAGGTCTGCAGTATGAGGGGAACAAGCTCAGTAGTTCTTGAGTGGACATGAACTGGCCAATCGGTCCCAGTTTGGTTTCCTGGGATGATTGTAATACTGCCTAGATCATCTTATCATCCTTATCCCAGAAAACCCTTTGGCTAGACCAGGCCAGAATCATATCCAGTACTTAGTCCTGCTGTAAATTCCCTATGCCCATGGGTATTGGGAGAAAACTGGTGGCCAGTTCCCTGTCACACGTAAGCCATATGTTGCCGGAGTAAGGAATGCAAAATCCTTGATGTCTTCCTTCAATATGCATCTATGAAGCCCTAGAATTAATTACATTGATAGGTTTTGAAGACAAGAGAGGGACCCCTTGGTTAATTTATCTGATGTCATGCATTACAGACATCAGGAACCTCTGGGTCAGTCTCCTCCTCTCCAGGAATCTGTGCAGTACAATCTATTTGGAAATCTTAGCAGTTCATAGGCATGTGACGTATTTCTTTTATTCTGTGTTTAGTTCATATCTTGTTCCTCTTGTTGCAAAGCAATTTTTTTTTGGTGCATTTAGCATTGCTTCAACACAGGAGAAGAAAAAGGTTGGCTTTCCAATACCTGCAGAAATTATCCTATTGTAGTTTTAGAAGATGAAAAATTCCTTGCATGAAATAAACACTTATGAATTAAGTTGCTATTGTAATTCTGCATTCCTTCATTATCTCTGTGCATTTGCATTAATATTCTTAATCCTTTTAAGCTCTTGACCTCAGTTATACCTTGTGGAAAAGATTTCCAAAAGCTATTTGCATTCATGTTGATAAGCTCTTTCTTTTAATATTATTCTTTTTTAGTTCCACTGAAACCACCTTCTGGTGGTCTGAAATTTTGAATTGGTTTCTTTAGAGCAGTTTGCCAATATCTCCTCCTTTGCACGTCTCCTGCCTTACATGGACAGCCATAAGGAGCCGATCACTTACAGAGTGGTTATTTTCCTGCCTGGTTAATTCTAAGCATGTTTTCAGCATTCATTAGGAATCCTTTTTGATTTTGCTATATCCAGATCTGATTAGTTTATCCATCTTGAAGGTTCCCAAGTGGTCACAACCACATCATTTCTTGAAATGCTGTTTCTTTCAGAAATGTGCTCTCCTCCATTCTTTGTCCTGAAATACAGTTTTCTGTGTATTCTAGGGCATTGCAGAAAAGCAGCCTTTCATTCTTCTCTAGCAATGAGCAGATGCCAGGGTGGTTTAAATGTAGGAAACTTAGAAAATGCTTAAAATCTGTGGGTTTGGTGCATATGTTATTCTCTAATAACATCTTTTAAATATATCATTATCTTTCTTTGTAGCATTTCCAAATACCAATCACTAAGAATTAAAATATTTTCTCTCTCTGGCAACTTGTCCCAAAACAAAGATAGTAATTTTTGCAGTATGGTTTGAAATCATGTTTGTATCTCATTGTGAAGGCTACATTTGCACATAACTCCAATCAAATCCAAGGAAATGTATATATATGGTTTAATTTTTACACTACTGGATGATACGTTATATATATGTGTGTATATACACATATATATATCTACAATTTTTTTTAAAAATTGATATTTTCTCATTATTCAGTGCCATAACTGTGTTTGCTGCTTTTCATTTTTTACAGGTCAGATTGTATTGTGTTATAAAAGCACTTAAAATTATTTTTATTTTTAAACTTGTGGTCAGATTTGAAGCACAGATGATTCGTGATACAGACAATACAGGTCTGTGCTTGATAGACTGCTGCTTTTGTCGTTGTCTCCTGTATGTGTGTCTTGAAGCTGGTCTAGTTCTTAGATGATTTTTATTCCCTATCAAACTTGTGATCATTTTTAATATTATTCAAAAATGCTTGGCACATTGAAGTGCACAATTAACTAACCAGTCTAATTTGCAAAATTAGCCTGCCATTCTAGGCTGTGAGCACTACCATTATATTTTAGTATGTAAAGTCTACTGATTTTCATTCCTTTACCATTTTCTTTCCTCTTGATCATTTTCTACTTTTAGCAGTCAGAATGTCTGAAGATTTTCCCAATGAATGCTGTTCAGTGGTCACGGCAAACCTTCAATTAACAGATTTGATGCAGCCTATATCATTATCCCATTATCGAGTCATCCTTTTCTTCGTTGTTTTTAAAAGTTAGTTATTTTTTGTTGAGAAATGTTCTTTTCTCTATTAGTATTCTTTAAGGTGTCTTTTCAGTGTCGTCAGTTACACAGTATCACCCTGCACAGTGACTGTCATATTTCAGAAGTATAGAAGGCTCTCCTAAACAAAAACCAAAGCATATTTAAATAAAGGAAACAACCCAAGCCAATATAAAAGAACCTCTCTAAAAGCAGGTCTCTCTTTATAAACTTTTTTGTAAAAAGTGATCACTTTAAGATACAAGATCAGTTGTGACACACAATGAAGTGCAATACCTGTTACTCTTTTAAAACATTAAGCACTTGCATGTAATAGTAAAATACTTTTATTTTGAAAAGACATAGCATTTTTTAGTCTGCTTTGCCACTTCTTCCAAGTAGGCAGCCCATCTTTCTTTGTGGACAAACTTCACTGTTAAAAACAATGTCTTTTCCCCCATAAATGTCATCAAGAGCTTGCACTTGTCCTTGAAGGTGCCTTACAAGGAAGGCGTGGAAATTTGGTGGATCTCGGGAAGAGTAATGTTCGGGGTTTATGAATGGCTATTTACCCATCCCATGAAGCAGGGCTTTGACATTAGTTTGCCACAGCTTCATCCATCTGGTTTTGGCGTTACTAATTAGCAAGTCATGACGTTTTTAAGTTGTCAGAAATTAGCTATTGGGGTTTTTGACCCTCAAATATCTTCCTCAAGATTTTCTTTTCTGTTCACATTTTCCTGTGACACAACTGTTTACTGAAATGGCTCTTATGCATATTTAACTCAGTGTTGGTTTTTTGGGGCGGTTTATATTTGTTTGTTTGGTTTGGTTTGTTTTTCTTCTTCCATGTAAAAATCTCAGTGTTATTCAAAAAGTCCAAATAGTCCGTGATAGGAAGTAATTTTGAAGATGCTGGCAAAGTATTAATCCTTGTCCCCTACGCATTTAGTAGCATGTTTCTTTGTGGTTTTCATAAACTTATGGGATGGGTAATTCTGCTTTTCTCAAAATGACTTTTTTCCTTATGTTTCCTGTAGGATGGACACTTTTCCACTTGAGAACTTGTTCACAGTGGAAACATCATTAGAGGTAATAGGGGAGCAAGTGTGTGGGCTATAAGTCCATATACAAATGAAAGTACATTGAAAGTAACCTCGCATTATAATATTAATTATTTCCAAGAATATAATTTTAGGTGTTAAAACTGAGTGCAGTTTTCAGGGAAGGTTTTGCTCTTGTTCCTTTCTCTCCACTGAAGAAAAGACGAGTGGGAGAGGAAAATACATGACGAGATTTTTAAAGTGCTTGTTCACATAATTGTGCCACCCCTCCCTTTCTAATAGTTTCCTTTTCCCTAATAGCTTGCTCGGTAAGGTACCAGAGGCTAAACGAAATAGCAGTGAAGCACCAAGCAGATGTCACTTATGCTTAAAAATACCAGCAACAGTTTCTTTTGCATTTCTCACCTTCTTACAAAGATGTAACTTGACTTAAATTAGGGAGCCATGAAAGTTCCTCAGGTTTTGTGGTATAGTTGATGAAAACTTCAGTTTTCAAAAAGCAGATTGAAAACGTCAGTAGTCTCCCTAGGTGGAAATTTCCATGAAAACCAGCAGAGACATCTTTTCAAAATTAAGTACTGATATCTATTGTTTTTATTGTATGCTAATAGGCACTTCCTCACTATTTCGTCTTTCTCAATTAAAACAATAACAGAATTTCATATAAAATGATGTTTTATTTTACGCAAGTCAAGAAATTCACAGTTAAATTTCCCACTGCAACCTTATCTTCATCCCCTGGAGTGTATTCACTACAGTGAAGGACTTGACTTTACAATTACACAGCATGAATACATACATATTAAAAAAAAAAAAAAGCTATATTTACAAGATTATTTACAGAGTAACTCTGCTGGTTGCCTTAACTTAAGGCACGAGGGTACAAACAAGCCAAAGAATTAACTATTAAACACTTAATAGAGTATGAACATTCCTGTGTCAATAAGAAGCTGAGTTTCCTTTGCCTATTGCTGTAAATGTCATATTGGAGAGACTGCTCTGTCTTGCTTGTGTTAAAAAGTATGCATGGTAACATCTATGGCCTCCATGCAAAGTATAGAGGAATTGTATGGTGGTGATGTTTAGAAATCATGGATATTACACTACATGTATCATTAGAAGATATTAATATTATCCTTATATGGCAGGTAAGTCATTTACCTTGCCATTTTAACTTGTCGATAGCGGTGTAAGGCCCCAAAAACTTGCTCAACGAGATTTTTAAAAGGGCTTATGGTTGTTTGTGTACTCAGAAACAGAGAAATACTGACAAGATGTTCTCAAGAGGTCAAAATAACAAAAAACTTCACTGGCAACCCCAGAAAATCAGAGAACTTTGGCAAAAAGTTTAGAGCAGCTTTCAATCAGCATAAAACACACTCAAAGCATTAATTTATACCATTCAACTTAGCAAACCCTAAGCCCATTCGATTTTAAGTTACTCAAAAATTCCAAGAATAGGGAATTAGAAGAAGGAGAAAGGATAAAAAGGACAGAAAAGATACAGGAAAAACAAACATAGCTACTGGTTTCAGTGGTGTTCAGCTGATAGAAATTCCAGGAGGAGGTAGGGTCAAGACGTACTTGCCTCATGTTCAGCCCTAAATACCCCTTGGCCATCCTGGGCCCTTCCCCAGGTGGGACTTGTGGTCATTTGGCCACTCAGGAGCTGGGTCAGGGGCTCCAGGGGTGGGTGTGGAGCATTGCCTCTGCTGTGCCAGGGATTGGCAGCCCCTGCCAGACTGGGATCCAGGCTCTGGGGGGATTGAGGTGCACAGGGCAGGGCGCTGCCTCACCAGAGCAAGATCCAATCTGCCCCTTCCCCTAAACACACACATGAAATGTTTTGAGCCAGAAATCCTTCCTGTCTCTCACAAGCAGAGAGACATAAATACATGTGGCTGAAGTGAACTAAGTGAAGCTATGTAAAATATGTGGTTTTGGAAGCTGAGAATTCATTACTCTTGGTTGTAGATTTGCACTGATACATAATTTCTAAAATTGTACTAAAATTGTGATGCTAAATTATGATACATTTTTGTAAGTAGTATGATGCTTCCCAAAGTTTCGGTTTGCTCATCAAAATAAGGTAAAAGCACAACGTTACATTAAAAACAGAAGTCATTGTCCAGTTTTGAAATTGAAAATCTGAATTCTGTCCAGAGAAACACAGGAGAATTAACAATGAGGGTAGAATGTGACCAACAATGAATTTTACCTCGTCTAGACTTAAAATCTCTGGAAATATTAGCCCTAAGGATAAAAGCTGCATTTGCAACCTACTGTTTTCACTTTATTTTTCCTTTTTACCCTTCTGCCCTTCCAAATTCTCCCTTTTCCTTCAAACAAACAGAAATCTATAAATACAAATAGCGGCAAGGAGATCAAGCATAAAAAGTTTCGGTCCAAATGTTGTTTTCTGACAACATCACAAAACAATCAAAGCGTCAATTCACCCCCAACTTGAATGTTGCCACAACTGTGACACTGCAATTACCAGTTTTTAAGCTTACTTTTGTCATGGCAGACTTAAAACTTTTATTAATGAGAAAGATAGTTTCTTTGCATTTTGCTTGCTGGGAACAATTTGCAGTTCTGGCAACTCAGTGGCTGCAGAAGTCTGGAAGAAAAAAATCAGCTTTACATTAAAAAGTGTTTACTTTTGGTGCCTATGTATGTTAGATATGTATATTTGTATTTAACCATTAGAATTCTCTAGCTTCTCTTTTTGAAGGGAGCACTATTGGAACATCCCAGGCCTTCCAACAGGATACATGTAACTGAAGTATAATCCTGACTTTAAAAAAAAAATTAAATGTTTTTGTCTGTCAAATACTTTGATAGGTGTTCCCTTACATAATAACACCCATCTCAAGACAGGCCCATTTCACTATTTTAAAAAAACATATTATTCTGCACCCTACTTTAAATATTTTCCTTTGATTATAGCGCATGATACCAGGGTAGAAGTAGAACTGCCATTTGGAGATAAACTGCAGTGAAAATGGAACATTGTGGCAGAACAAAATGTTGCCCCTGAGAACAAGTCTTATATGGTTTGGTGTGTCCATGCAACTCTAAATTTAAAATGAGCCAATTTAATGAGTGCTTAGGGCTTTTGTGCTTGTCCTCCTGCCCCTACAGGAACACGTGTCTGTGTGCAAAGGGAAATGAGGTTGGAAAGGGTGGAAGGAGAGCCTGCAAGAAGCCTCTTCAGAATCTGGGAACTGAGGGTTGAAGGATGACAACTGAGGTAACTTTAGTTAATCAAGCTGCTGGGGTGTGAAGCAGGAAGCATGAATGTGCTCCATTCGTGCAAAATATCATCACATGCATCCTTTCTGGAATGTACAATACCCTCTTGATGAGCAGCAGGGAGGGAGGTGTAATTTATGTAATCTAAATAGGTATTTGACAATCTGGCATTGTTTCACTTCATTGACAGCATTTATCTTTGAAACATGGGGTAATAAACTCTGCCCACTGCATTGAATGAGGACAGAAATGCACTCAGTCAAGAAGTGCCATGTTTTCAGAGTGAAATTATACAAATGCCGGTGTTGGTTAGTGCACCTTGCTGATTTTTTAACTGTTTGGTTTCTTTTTATGTATTTGTATCTTCTTTCTATAAAAAGAAGTGTCAAAACAGAGTAGATGCCTTTATGTAATTGTCCCACTGGACTACTTTATGCAGAAAGGCTGCTGAATTATAAGGAAATTCTTCGTTTAAATGCAAATGATTTGCCAACATTAAAGATTCACTGCTTTCTGCAAGGCTGCAGTAGGAAGGCCTCAGAGACAGAGAACGCCACTAAGCCAGTCTTTTGGATTTTGTCACTTCTTTAAGAAGGTAACATTCCACTTTTTTTGCTGTTTTTGTTTATTTGTCTGTTTTGGGTTTTGGGGGGGCTTTTCTCTTTTTTGAAATATGGGCTTCTGGTGCCTGCAGTCTTGAAAAGATGATGTTATGGAGCAGCCTGACACAAACCGATAAAGCACGTTATGCGCAAAATCAGTAATTTCCTACCTAGCAAGGGCTATTTTTAGAGTTCTGCATTTAGAAAAATTGCATGGCTTTAAACATAAAATTCTGTGAGTGACCTAGGTGACCCAAAAAAGGTGTATTGTCTTCCAAATTTTCTCTACATCAATCCACATAGTCTGTATTGCCACTTCTAGACATGGCGACCTGGGGAAACAGAACTGGAGGGTTTTGCCCTGGTTGCCTTTGAGAGGTTAGGCTTCTGGGGGTCCCTTTTAAAAGACAGAGAAGAGGCATGCAGAGCTCTTGTTTTTTTTTTCTGACCGGGCTGCCAAGAGGATTGTCTGGGGCAGGTCACCGAGCCAAGGCAGCACGCAGCAGAAGCCCTCTCTTGGTTCTCCCCAGGCCTTGGAGCAGGTTGCCTGGCTTAGGTCTCTGAGAGACTGCATTTCGCAATCCAAAACTGTCTCAGAACAAATTTTGCAATATCTCTGCTGACTGCTGTTTCTGCCCAGGTAGGGGGAATGGAACACACTCATCAAGTGTTTCCCAGCTGCAGTCTAAGCCAGGACCGGCAGTGGCCAGGGCTGTGGTCCTTCAGTGCTCAGTGGGAGTGTTTCTTTCTCCCTGTGATCAAGCAACGGTGTGGAACTGCAGTGCCAACACCAACCAGGTCCAGCCAGCCCAGAAGAAGCAGAGAAATTGATACCACAGGTCCAGAGCTGCCCCAGACAAGGCTAGCACCCCGCATCTGCCACCCAAAGTGCTTTGTGAGCTCCTATCTTCCCATTTTTTTGTTTCAGGGAGAAGGTTGAGCCAACAGGGCTTCTCCACCACATTGGCTTTGTCCTCTGGGGCCATGTGATCTGCTACTGCAGCCACCAGCTTGGGTGAGAGGCTTCTCCTCCATCTTCTCTTTGTTTCTGGGGAGTCCAAGGGATTCAGCACATTCATATCTAGAGGATATTGCTGTTATCTTGATTGTTACTGTTTTGTTTTTTAATCAACTGTTATTTTTTCACATATATATTCTCGCATTCATTATTGGTGAAAGGGAAATGGTTAAAACTAGGTCATTTTGGAGTCTTCACCCCATATCTTTATTTATAAATATTTATTTATTTATTTATAAATATTATATATTTATGTCTAAGACAATGATTAAGGAAAGATATTTTCTGGTTAAGAGGCAACCATGAAGCAGTGGGCTCAACTCCTTGCTGTCAAGGAATCTACTGTGAAGCATGATTGAAGAATCTTACAGATGTGGATACCAAGGTGATGAGTGTTCAAAACATACTGAGTCTTGTCACAGGTACACATTTGTAAACCCACTAGTTTATTATTTAAGAAGTGTTTTCTCTTTTGTATTAATGGCAATAATATTGGGTATTGGGTACCAGCTTCAGTGTAGTTGTATCCAGCCTTTATCTCATTAATTTTTCTTTTTTAAAAAAAATATTTAAGGTATTGGTGCAGCTAAGTGATGCTTGCATCCCCTTATCTCTAGGTAGTAGTGGTAGGCAGCTTAAAAGGATCCCTCTTAGCGTCTAACTCTGCTAAATTAATCTTTGTTTTTCCTCTTTTCGGTGTCAATTTAAGAAAGGAATTTTTCTGTGGTGTTTGTTTTTGGTTTTATTTTTGTTCTTTTTTTTCCCTGAATGTCGTGTGAGATATTGAGTTGACTGTAGGGGATCTCCCTCAGTGATATGGACATAGCTCTGGATGGATTAGATGACTGCAAATTAGATTGCACTGGCTGCATATGCAGTATGCTACTGCATTCATATAGCCAAAACCCCCATTTCAAGGACATCAGACAGGAATCAATTAATGTTGCTTGAGTTTGTCATCTGATATCTAAGACTGCTATTTTTTTTAAATCTTGAAGCAATTCTATGTATCTTTCCTCCTCTTCCTCTTCTCAAAGTTGAGTTTTGCTCTTTCTAACAAGCTATAGGACCTGCTGTTCCTTATTACTCTCTACTTGTGTCTTATGATTGTAAATAGCTATTACATTATTGAAGAATTAAGTGATTTTTTTTTTAATAATATTTTCCCCTCCCCCTGTTGATTAGTTTCTGGCAGGATCTGCATGTATTAATAAAATTATATACTGGGTCGTTTAGGCAACATAAAAACTGAGAGTAAATTATTAAAGTTTGTATGTGCCATTAATTTCCATTTTAAATGCAATATTTTCATAGTAATGAAAATTAGAATTGGAAAAATATGTATTATGCCATTCAGTTCCATCTCATCCACTGCCAGGTTGCCTTGGTATATTCATGATATATATTACTGCAAGATTGCCTTGGTATATTCATGATGAATATTTCCTAGTGCTTTATTTTAACTAATCAATTGATGAGGCTTTCAGAATTTGTCTTGGGAAAGTAATCCAGAGCCCAGGGGCTCCCACTATTAAGACATTTTTATTTTGTGCCAAAATTTCTCTCCTCTCTCTCTCTCTGATGTTTTTCTGCAAAGTTTCCTTTAAGCAGCATTTCCAGAATATTCTTAAAATCCATAAATTGCATAGGGTTACACCTTACTGTTTTAAATTGTGGTTTGGATTTGTCAGTAATAGGATAGTGAAAATACTGGCACACTTGCAGGATGGATGGGTGACTAAGGATTGTTGAGGAATTTGCAATGCAGCTTATTTAGTATGTAACTTAGACTTATGTGCCTTGCTAGCTTGACCTGAACTTCAGTTTTGGCTTACATTTTTTTCTGTTTGTATTTTGGAATTTTTTTACATACTGTCTTTCTAAAAAGGCTTTATTTTTACATTTTCTGTAGGAATAAGTCTTTAATGAAGATTATTGTTAGGTTTCTGGTTTCTATATTGGAATATTTTTTATCCTTTAATGAAACGTTTGATACTTTCCACAACTATAGTATTAAATACAAGTGGGAAAAGAAAAAGCCAAACCTGCTACTTTTATTGATTGCCTTTTATCGAATTCCTTCTGCATTCAGTCATAATTATCTCTACCTATCCATAAAATGTGTGTGTGATGTTGTAGAAATTCTTTGTGTATTTTGGAGGTGCTGTTCAGGAATGTTGGGAAAAAGAAGTAAATTTAATTGTGCTCCTTAAGCAGCACTTACTGGAGATGTGTTCTTCATAGGCATAAATAGCAAACACGAGGTAGTCATTCAATAAACAATTGATTTGTGTGAAAATACTGAGGGTGATGGTAGGCAAGTCTTTGTAGTAAAAATTACCAGCTGCTCTTCTGACTCTTTTGCAGTACATTCAATTGCAACAATCGATGCTGTCTTTCAGAAGCAGGACTCTTTCTAGGAACAAATGCAGATGTTTTTATTCATTCTATCCCATTTTATTTAATTCTTGCTCAAGGGATCCAGTGAAGAGAATAAGTCTAAAATGATTTTGCTGCCAAGAAACCAAATTGGCATCTGTTCTGTGTTAATATATCTGAATATGTTTTCCATTTCGCAGAATATTCAGGATATGAATTTACTGAATTTTTTTCAATAAACTCTTTTTTGTCTGCCTTTACCGGGTTGGTCCCAGACTTCCTGTATGGCGCTCTTTTCTGAACACTGCAAAGCAGGCATATAACATTCAAAATGGTGATATTATTACTCTGTTGTTGAAACACCACTTGACAAATTCTACCACCAGTGAAATTGTTATACAACAGAAAAGGGGAGCAAGTACTGGAAGAAGAAATACAGAACTGCTTCAGGCACCTTTGATAGCCAAGTCTTTACCTGGGCTGAAATTTGTCACCGAGCTTGTCCTTGTTTGAAAGGATTATAATTTGTTTAAAGCAGTTCCCACAGTGCTGGCAAGAAGCAGTGACTGTGTGATTGCAGGCACTAGTTAGTCTCAAAAATGGAGGCTGAAATCCCACTTTGAAACTTCTGAAAGAAGTTTTGATTTAAAACATGAAGATGAAAGGCAACTTTTTAAGTTCTAGAATCATATTTATGAGATGAAACTGCCTAATAATAAATTATCATATATAACTACTTTATTGAAAAAATTATTTTAAAAAGTGATCATGAAGAAACATTCAAATTTCTTTTATTCCTCTTTTTTCTTGTCCTTTATATTGCTCTTCTGCTTAAAATTCTTTATACAACAATGTAGACTTGATTACAGCAGAGTAGATTATGATTTTCTGTTTGAAAGGATATTTATGTTCATTATGCAGAGATCTTTCTGTGCTTCTGATTGTCTCCAGTGGTTAGGCATTTGAACCTCCTGGATAGCAGCTAGTATAATCCAGTTCTAATAAAAATGTAGTTTATGCATATCACAGGAAGGTTTTAGGCAGCTGTGAGCTATTCATACTCTCTCCTCAGGAGACATCTAAAATTTTCTGTTTTGAATAAAGTGCCTTCTTCCAGTTAACTCTAACTATGGAAGAGTATTTAAAAAAAATTCCCAACAGCTGTACACACCTTTCCCCCACTGCCATGTTTAATTGACTCTGGCTCAGTGACAAGACCATCACTTCTTTAGCACACTAATTCAGTTCCCCCTTTTGTTGGGCATTCTCTCAGAACTGAAGGGATCTGGATTGGGAAGAGCCTGTGGGATATAGCTGGTTTCTTGATTTGGTTCTGTTTCAATGTCAGGGAGGTGTTCTGGATCTGGGATTTTTTTGTTTCTTAGTTACCATTCTTTATGTACAGTTTAATATACATATATAAATCTACTGACATAGCCGCCTGTGCCTTTTTATAAAATCAAATTTTTAAAAGAGGGATGTTACAGGTTCGTGTGCATCCACATCAGTGGATGTTAAATCCAGTGTTCAGATGCAATCTTCAGGTGTAGGAGTTCAGGAAGGGCAGACTGTTGAAGCTGAGAGCAATAGCAAGGGAAGCATCCCTCTATATTTGTGTGGCCTGTCCTCCTTCCTGACACCTGATGTTACTCCTACACTGCTGGAGCTGCGATGGTGAACTTGGCAGAGCCTCGTTTTGATCCAGTATATTCTTACCCAAGACAATGGAATATCAACAACAGAGTTGTAGGTAATATTTAGGAGAATGTTTTTTTTTTTCTTTTATGTGCCTTAAGGATTAAGAAACACGACAAAAGCTAAATCTTTTAGCTATTTAAGAAAAGGTAATTGAGCATACCCAAAGGCAGCTGTCCTCCCAAAATGACAGTGCTCCCTGCAGTAACTCACACCTGCAAGTGTGCCTGCACTTTCTAGGGAAATGCACAACCTTAGGGTTCAGGTTAGCTTTTGAAGCAGTACACTTTTGTTAGGGAGATGTTATGCCTGGGTTAATAAATCCAGTTTGCTGTATTTATAGCTGCCTGTCGCTTCTGGGACCAAGCTGGCACCTTTGGGTGGCACCGGAGTGTGCTGCATCGTGTAGTGTGAGTAATGTGTGCGTTTACTGCTTCGGGGACATTTGCACCTGTAAAGCATTCCCTTACTTTCCGTTTCTGCTCTCAGCCTTTTTTTTCCCCCAAGACTGACAACAGAAGTGCTGGCTGTGATCATCTTCTATTATAAAAACGGATGTTGAGCTCAACAACTCGTATTATGTGTCCTCATGAAACAAGCATCAGGTAAAGCTGACTCAAGGCCATTGTGGACATGATTTGGTGTCGAAACCACAGCCTGTCAACAAAAGGCTCCCTAGCCATTAGGAATCCCTAGAGCTATTCAGTGTGTTATAAACTAAGCAAGATAATCTGACATGTTTGAGGATTTGTCTTGCTTAGATGCCAGGATACTTGAAAATTCAAACTAGAGACCTTTGAGGAAGGAAAATAAAGCAGGGACTGAAGTGGGTTATGCATCTTGTTGTGTAAATTGCAGGGGTAAGGAGGAGGTGGAAGGAAGGGGGTGAGAGAGGAGAGGAGACCAGAGAACTGTCGGCTCTTTAGGGAACTGCTGCTCCTGGCTCTCGCAGAGAGTAGTGCAGAGGGAAGGAGGGCATTGAAACAGCGATCACAGCAAATGGGGAAACAAGAAGGACACAACTCACAGTGAAGGGAGAAGCAAAAGGTGTGATATATTTAATAAGCATGTTAATGTTGAGATTATTATCTGCAGTTAAGTTCTGAAAGCTCTCTGATCACTGTTATAAATCCAGCAATACTTAAAAGAATGCAAGTACACTGTGGAGAAGCTCCAGTAATGCTTCTGTAGCTCTGCACAAAGTGATATGAATAATTTTGCCAATGTAAATTTTTTCAACCAAGAATCTGTAGCTTCCCACCTCGTATATGCATCAGTTGGTATCCTGTGCAGAGATCTGTCTGACACCCTTTTGCTTTTTTTTTAGTCCACCTTTTCAAAGACAATTGTGAGCTCTTTCCGAGCTTGTCACATACATTCTTTTCAGGTAGAAAGAAGCAGAAAATCACTCTTGCCTGCAGGTGCACAGAGCATGCTGGAAAGATCACATTTGTAGTCTCTGCATAATCTAGAATCCAAGTCAGAATTTTGGATGTGAATTACAAAGTGAGGATTCATGTGCTGTTTATCTGAGGCTTTCTGTTTCTATAGTCTCAGTCTTTGACTCTCTGATAAACTAACCAGCTTACCTTGATGGTTTTATTTCTGTAGAGAAATGTGTTTATAAGCTATGTCTTGAAAAGTAGGAAATAAACCCACAGATACCTGAGTTAATATTTTCTTCCAGACTGCATAGAGATTTCTTTATACTTATGTGAGATGTTGTGACTGTGCATCCTGCATACAACTCAGGTACTTACAAAGCAGACCCTCTTTTGCCTTGGTGCTTTTGCCTTGAGTCAGAGGCTCTGCTTCATAGTGTGGGCTTTTTTGGGTTTTTTGGACATGTTTGGGGTTTGGTTTTTTTGTGTGTTTGTTTGGTTTTTTGTGTTTTAATTTTTTTGTTTTGTTTTAGTTTTTGTTGTTGCTTTTTGTGTTTGTTTAGTTTTGTTTTGTTTTTAATTTCCTCTCTTGCCTTCTGCCCTTCCCTGTCGCTGTCATGGGGAGAGCTGAGGCAGTGCAAGTGGAGGCTTATATCGACTTATATCACTTATATCTACTCATATTTGTTTCTCCTTACTGGTGGAAAGGGTTAAAACTGTAAGGGGAGATAACTCTTTTCAGACTGGCCACCTCTTATTTTGTCTTAAACCAAGGCACAGTGTTTTGATGCCACTTTGCAGTCAAGGAATGGAAAGTCAGATTAAGCGATCTGCTCATTATAAAGCTTTGTATGAACGTGGAAATTGCATGCCATATTTTTTCCCAGAGTTTAACTGGAAATCAGTGAAAAGAGGCTGTATGAAGAAGTCATGTTTGGATAAACTCAGATCCCAAGACTGAGCAAGGAGGTCCTTATCTGCTGTCCTCCACTGACAACATACAGAGGTTTTGGTGATTCTTCAACCCACACCTGCAGGCTGGCAGCATCAGCCTTATGACCTGGGAGATCATGGGATGAGCCAGAAAACCCTATGGAAAACTTGGTAGGTACCATTAAGTGTTTCTCTACAAAGCTTCTCACTTAATTACTCTTGAAGCTTTTTCTGTGCTTGGCAGTTAAGGCAGATTCTGTATGAGACTATGTATTGCAGTAACTGGACCAATAATAGCTGTTTTTGATGATATAATTAAGACTTTATTTGGTGCAATGAATTATTTGCTTCATATATACGGTGTGTTCCCTTTTGATGTTCATGAGTTTTTCAGTGTAAAAAATAAATTTTAAAAAAAGTCCGCTACTACAAAGTGTAAGAAATGTAAAATTTAAACCATTTCTAAATCATGAGTAATTTTCTTTAGGTACAGCTTGATTACTGAGTATTTTGCCTTGTCTTAGAGTTGAATATGACAAGGAAGGAGGAGGCCCAGCCAAAGCTGCACGTATTTTTTCATACCAGTAATTAACATTGGTCTAGTCTGGGGTCTGTGTGAACCCAAAAGGAACACAGATAACAAATTTATGGTTTGGAACTTATGAACCTCCAGAACAGAGGTAGTGTCCTGCTTGTTTAGTCACATGGCAAGTAAAGTCATGCGTGCTGTACTGAGAAGAATGATTGTACTGGGTGAGATATAAGGCCTTCCTGACTCAATGTTTTGTTTCTAGCAGTGGTTAGAAAGGATGACTAGGAAAAGAATAGAGAAAGAAAGTAAATATGGAATGATCTTTCCCCTAAAATACTCTCAGCTTTTGATATTAAGCAGTGTAAAGATTTGAGCCAGCTTTCATGCAAAATGTTGTATTTAATGAAGGTTTTTCTTAGATCATTATTCCATTAATTTATGTAATTACATTCTGGTAAAAACATGGTGCCAGTGCTTCCACAAAGAACTCTGGTGTAAAAACTGTGTCTTTATTGAGGCCCATTTCATCAGGGGCCAACTAATTCTTATGCCCTTTGTAAATCTCTTATCCATTTTCAAACATCTTTATGTGTCATTGTTTTGCTGGTACTGAAGCCTATTTGACTGTATGTTGTTCACAGTTCCCAACTCATTTCACATTCCTTGCTCTCTGAGTCGTGTGTACACAGGGAGAAAGCTCCCTGAGATAATGGAGATAGCAATGGCGAGATGGTAATGGAATAGCTACTCTAATTATGGTGTGATGTTAATTGGGCTACAAAGGTATTTCTGTGGAGCTCAGTGAAAGAACAGCAACAGAGTAAAGTTAAATATTTCAGGTGATAGAGAGTCACTGCAATCTTTGAACATGCAAAATGAGTAACTGAGAAGTATACTACATATATATATATGGCATATATAGTGATCAAAATACACCTAACCTTTACAAATGCACCATCAAATCACGCGAGACTCAATTTCACTCTGTTGCACAAATAACATTTGGCCTTGAGTGAGTATTCACACTCCTGCTGGATGCAATGTAATTCTTCTAGAGGTAACCCACAATCAAAATAGCTTCTTTTGTTTAAGCGTGCTTGAAAAGGTTGCAGGAGAGAGTGAGATATCAGAGAGCATATGTTATTGTTCAATAAGCCATGCAGCAGATATCAGAAATTAATGAGGCAAGGAAAGCAAATGCAGCAAGCAGCAGCAACTAAATTTGGGAAAGACTTGAGTGTTGCAGGAGACAGGAACATTAAGTGTTCTCTCCCCTTTCTCTCTGACAAATCTGAAAATGGAGGCTTGAATAAAAGTGTTAATGTAATTATGTGCATGGAGGTAGCCTTCGAACTTCACAACAAAGCTGAGAGTCGCTAGTGCTGTGTGCCAAGATAAAATGAGCAGCTGAAGAAGTACAAGACAAATGGATCTGTAAATGGTACAGTTTCAGAAAACAAATTTTCCAGGTCAAATAAATAACCTGCTGTTTCCCAGAGCATCATCAGAATGCTCATCACAGGCTGGATGTTGGCTTTGTTCTGAAATTTTAAGCAGTTTTAGATGTCTGTCTTCTGTGTCTTCCTACAGGAACCTTTATCTTCCATCAAATGGAAGCACACCTTAATTATTTTTCTGGGGCCACGGGATAGAATGAATTTGCTGATATTTTGTCATAGACAACAGAGAGACACGTTCAGACCTGTTTCCTGGGAGGAGGAAGAGGCAACATCTCTGTTTGCTGAGTGACATGCTGGGTGTCAGCACTGAAAAGTCCGACAGGAATAAATGCTGGAATTCTAATATATGCTCTCCTTGCCCACAGCAGCTTGTTAGGTCTCAGCACCACGTGTTGGTTGACAAAATTCTCAATTTCATTACTGTGTTATAAAACAGCTCAGCTTCAAAGTTGGTCAGTTTATTGATTTTTAGTGGCAGGGGATTTGAATGCATTCCCTTCATAGGCTGTTGCTGTTCGACTTTCAGAAACCAATCTGCTGGTTTGAGTAGTGGATTAAGCATGCAGATATTATGATGATCAGAGCAAATGAAACGTTCATGCTAGGGATGTATCTCTGAAAAATTGTGTAGAAGAGCTTTTCTGAAACCTTTGTCACAAAAAAATAGATAAAAAAAAAGGTTTTAGGGTGGATAATGCTACAGTTTTGTGTTTCTTTTCCATGTTTAACTTCTGGAAAAAATATGAGGAAAATGTAGATGTTATAATTCTTTGTTTATTCTTCACATATGTGGCATTTATAGAGAGAGACAAGTCTTTTATGCAGTCATTCTATTGCTATTCAGATTTTCTTCTAATTCTTTCTTGGTTAAAAATCCTCGAACATATTCTATTTATAGGAAGCAAAAAGAGAAGGAAACAATTAATTTCCCACAGCAAAGATGTTAATTTTGTGCTGTCACTAGGTCAGGCTGAGGTACTGGCTATGTCTTGCCTGAGAACTAAAAGGGAGAAGAAAATTTTTTCTGTGTGTGAAAGAAGCAGGATCGGTGAGTTTGTTCATAGTTGGTTGACTGTCACCTTCCTCACAGAGGAGGTTTAATTTAGTTCAATTTATTAAAGATAAGGGACTGAGAAAACAAGGATAAATTCACTGTGAGTCACAGCTCAGCCCTGCTGGGCTTTGGCCCCTGCGCCACTCTCTGCCACTCAGGGAATACACAAACAAAAAAACCCCTCACATAGTCCTGCACACAGTGAAGTTGAACTATTTAAATAATTGCTGGTTTATTCTGGTTATCTAGAACTTCTTGTATGCTAAATTTTTTTATGGGTGCTGGCTTTGGAGATAATTTTCCATAAAATTAAATTACAGCAGTTGAAGAAATAAAATCTTATTAGACTATCTAGCCTAAACAAACTATACTTTGAAATTATTGTGTAACACTAAGGGATGTATTCATTAAAGGCTGCATCTGATTTTTTTTGCATTTAGATTTTCCTTCATATTTGCATACTGTTTCAAGCCTTCAGAATGGTGCAGTTAATGTGACTAGTTTTCATTGATGCTATCTACTTAGAAACCTTATCGCAGTGCTATGAATATTGATTTGCAAAGATACAAGTTTTGAAGTAAGGTGTTGATAATTTGAATTAGCTTGGATCCAACTGGATGCAGTCTTGAGGTTTGGTGTCTACCTATGCTGCAAAAGTGTAAAGGAATAGCATAAACTTACAGGATAAAATGCAGACCTCTCAATCAAAACACATAAAGAACTAGGTTTCTTCAATTTCTCTTAAAAGGGGAAAGTCAAGGAAGGTAAAGACAAGCTGCGGAATGTGAAAGGAAGTGAAATATTTGCAAAAATTGTTTGATTATTCACAATAAAAAGTGGACTACAAATGTGTAATTTACATAAAT
The DNA here is from genome assembly GCA_013400735.1 of Pomatostomus ruficeps. NCBI lineage: Eukaryota > Metazoa > Chordata > Aves > Passeriformes > Timaliidae > Pomatostomus > Pomatostomus ruficeps. The sequence goes on along the minus strand of VYZT01005377.1, from coordinate 1,964 downwards.
GCTTTTACAAACATATAAGAATGACAGATGACTGTCTCAACACTGTTTAGAACAGAAGGACTCTGACGGGAACTTGAGATAAAATAAAGGTGGTATTGTTGTTGTCTCAGACCTAGGGGGACGGTGACAAAGCTGGGGTAGGAGAATGTGTCACTGATAATGGACAATCCATGGGCCACCAGGAAAGCCAACTCAGCGGCTCTGTTGGAATCAGCTCAGACTGGGTAATTCTGGCAGGGGGAGATCATGGCCACTGACCATAGCTCAGGAAAACCATTGACTTCAAAGGAAGATAGAGGCTGAGCTGGCAGATTAATTAGCATTAGAAGCAAGGGAATCATTTAACCTATTAATAAAAGAACTGTGTAGCCAATGAGCATTAATTTCTCTGTTTGCAAACATATATACATGGTGAAAAGGTTTGAACAAATTTGGAAACCCCCACCACTGAGAAGCCTGGGGTGAAGAAGAACCAACAGGATGTTGGTGGATCCAGATGTGGTGACAAGCTTCTGCTTAACCTCTCTCTGTCTCTCTGTCCATCTCTCTCCTCTCTTAGGATTTCTTTCTATCTCTCTACCTCACATTTTATTGTTAAATAGAATCCATACTATTGACTTCAGCATGTGGCCTCTTTCGCAGCTTAATTCGGGCAGAGGCATCTCTCAATAACTGGATCTTAACATTCTGGTATCCATCTAATGTGGGGATTAATGAGGATTTAAGACACAGCCAACATGGGTGTTCAAGAAGGAGTCACGTTAAATAGGTGTACATTTTTTGTGTTGGGTAGGTGACAAGGAGCAGCTGTGATACAGTTTGACTTCAGACAGGTTTGTTCCACTGACCTCTCTACATTTCAGAAGTAAATCACCAAGAATTAAATGCCCAACATGCTTAAATGAAAGTTTGTTTGTTGTTCATTGTGGAGTTGGAAGGGTGTTCATTATGGGCTGACTCCTAGTTTGGTGGTTTTTTGTTCCTTCTATGATAGAAAAGATAGAACTTAAGGGGCAGTTCTAGGGCAAGGGCTGGCAAGTGCTTGAAATCCAGGCTGGAAATTCGAAATGGCCTTGGTAAAATAAAATTTTTGTGATGAAGAAGATCAATGAAGATAAATGCAAGTGATAAAACGGGGAATAATTCGGTATACAACAGTGCTGCTGAAAAAAACCCAGAGCACCACAGTCCAAGTGAACAATATGTTGCTGTTCCAGGAAAGCCAGAAGTCATTCTGAAATGTATTGACCAAATTACTGTAGAAGAGTTGTGGTACTCTGTTTGGGGCTGGTCAGACCTCAGCTATAGAAAGTGAAGGGCTCAGCGATATTTGTAATAATGGTTTTGGAAAGGAAAAATAATGAACAATATTTTCACTTAACAAACAGTAAAATTGGAGGATGGCGTGGTGATATCAGCCCTGCCATAAAAATTGTTAGAAAGAAGTTAGAAGAATTGTTAGAAAAATTGTTAGAAGAAGATCATCAGCTCTTTTGGTTCTTTGTGGTTTTGACTTTGGTTGGTTGGTTGGTTTGTTTGTTATTTGTTGAGGGCTCTTGCTAACAGAACTAGAAAAGAGTAATTTTTCTTTTTAAAATCCAGACTGGTTTAGAAAAAGCTTTCCATGTGGAAAGTGAAGCCCTAGAGCAGCTCCTGCAGGAGACACCACTGAAGGTTTAAGACACACCCAACGAAATCAAACAAAACTCAAACCCAATCACCACAGGGTTGGAGATCTCAGGTACCTAAGATATGGGACACACAAATGAAGGTATATCATACAGAGATTCAATATATCATAAATAGACTATTAGTTATTTTGGAGTAGAGTTTAGGTTTTACACATTTAATCAAAAAGTAGTTTTTTTCTTTTGCTACAAATGTTATTTAGTGTATTTTTAAAAATAAATTATAGGTTTCTGCTAAAAATGTAATTTGTTTTTTAAATAAATTTTTAATATATT